>JBBKCR010000080.1:7703705-7713825 GCA_037577295.1 Ladigesia roloffi | reverse complement strand
AGGCAGAGAAAGGGAGCAAGAAAAAGACTGAGAGAGAGAGACACATAGAGACACACAGAGAGAGAGACAGAGAGAGACACACAGAGAGAGAGACAGAGAGAGAGACACAGAGAGAGAGACAGAGAGAGACACACAGAGAGAGAGACAGAGAGAGAGACACAGAGAGAGAGAGAGAGAGACACAGAGAGAGAGAGAGAGAGACACAGAGAGAGAGCGACAGAGAGACAGAGACAGCGAGAGAGAGAGAGAGAGAGAGAGAGAGACAGAGAGAGAGAGAGAGAGAGAGACACAGAGAGAGAGCGACAGAGAGACAGAGACAGAGAGAGAGAGAGAGAGAGAGAGAGAGAGACAGAGAGAGAGAGAGAGAGAGACAGAGAGAGAGATGAAGAGGCGGGAGAGAGGGTGAACAAGGGAGATAAGGTGAAAAGAGTGAGAGCAAGATTGAGAGAACATGGAAATGCAGGAGAGAGATAGTGTGAGAGAAAGGTGGAGGAAGAGAACAAGAACAAGAGACAAAGTAAGAAAGAGAGGGAGAGAGAGAAAGAAAGAGTGAACAAATGAGAGAAAGAATGAAAGAGACTAAGAGAGCAAGAGCGAGAGAACATGAGAAGGGAAGAGATAGAGAGAAAGAACATCAGGGGGCGAAAGAGACAGAGAGAGAGAGATGGAGAGAGAGAGGGAGAGAAAGATGACGCAGGCTGAGAGAGCTACTCGGGCGTCGTTTCATGGCTGGCTAATCTGGGTTACTATTTTCATTGCTGTCACTTCCTCCTCTCTCATGACAAGCCATTTTGGGTTAAGCCTGTACTTAGCTTAGAAAGGTCCTTCTATGCAATCCCCCACTCTCTTCTCTCTCTCTCTCTACCAGTTCAGAGACCCAGTTTCCTGGTGTATGGAGTGCAGATGAACACAGTAGCTCAGTAAAGGCACTGGTATTTTAGTGCAGGTTTTAACAGTAATTACCATGAAGTTTTAACTCAAGCCAGAATTAAAATGCTGTTGGGACTGAAGAGGCTCTATACCTGCATGAGACCTAGCACATTATCTTTCAAATCAGACATAAAAAGAAGTGACATTGTCTGGAAACACAATGCCGTCTTGGTCGTAGCACCAAGATACTTTAGCTTTTTTTTTCACGGTGTACATCCGTTTAGTGGTACAGAGCTTAAAGATGCAGCAGAAAAAGACATGCATGGTAAGTGGAGAAATTCCATACGTGGACCTTAGAGGTAAAAAGTAGGAAATGGCTGTTTGTACTCTTCATGAAAGTGTACCTGACACAAACATCAAAGTCTCAGAATCCCTATACACCTTGCACTACGCAATATTCATGGCCTGTTATCTGTCAGGTGCAGTGACGGGCACACACCTCAGAAGCGGTCACAACAAAATCCCACAGATTCGCATAAATAAACGCAAGAAATTGTAATCAAATACTGAACGGGAGGCGAAGTATATTGGGGTGTTGTTTCTGTATTCATTCATTTCTAAATGAAGAATCCATAGCCTTACAGTCCACACACAATACGAGCCACCATGCAGATTTCATCATGTTATATTTTGACTGTTGTTTATCACCGCTTCAACTGTTTGTTGCATATAAGCTCTTAATCAGTGATGGATTTTTCTGACAAACAGTAGAAGCGATGATGAGTCCACAGACTTGAACCATCTCTGGATGGCAGAAGAAAACCTTTACTATGAATTGAAATCAAAATGAAGTTTTCAAAATGCAAGCGCTCTTTTAAATGCTGCAAACATTTCTTGAATAAATATTTTTCAAGAGTATCGACAGCTAAAGTAACAGATAGGAAGGTTTTCTAATTCCTATGGCATTGACAAGATAGACAAGAGAAGAAGTGGAGAGAGCGTGAGCATCTTACCTCTGTGCAGTCTGGTCTGTGATTGGTTCAGTTTCGGGACTGGCTCTCTGGGACCACACCAGGCCGCTCCCGCCTCCGCCAGCGGAACCTCTCGACCTGCTGCCTCCTGTGACGGGTCACAGAATCACTCATTCCTTTGTCTAAGAGGTGCTTAATAGATCAGCTGCATAAACACTACATTCTGAATATGTAAATATCAGTATCAGCACGATATTGGAATTCTGGCCAATAAAAGAACGTAATTAAATCCTGGAGTGCTAGTTTTTTTAGGTCGCACACAAACTGACATGCCTTTTCAGAGCTTTCCTCCATTTAAACTCAAATGGACACTGTGGTGGATAAGAGCACTTATGCTGCACACAAAAGAACTGAGTTTGCATTCAGTCCAGACACAAACTCTCTGGTCCCACAAAACTGGATGATCTTCAATGGACATTAAACGCAGCCTTACTTGCTTAAAGCTCAAAAAACATAATAGTCCTTGGTCTTAAACCAGCAGTTTTACATGATGAATCTGTCTAGATTTACATTTACATTTACATTTACGGCATTTGGCTGACATAAAGTTTGTAGATGTGGATGTCTGCTAAAAAACATGAAATCCTCGTAAGAAATGTTGAAATTTATACTGCTTATTTATATGCAGTGACACCCCTGGTCAATTTCCATTTGAAAACACGTTTACTGGGAAAACAATCAAATGTTCTTTATATTTCAGCATTGTAGTAATATGTTCCATTACACTGAATTCACATTAACAAATGCATTTTGTTTTTTTGTGGCGACTAATTGAAATACTTTGAAAAAATAGAATTAACAAAAGTGTAACATATAACTATATGGAAAAGTGTGTTGCCCTAGAATAAGTCATTGACATATTATAATTAATATACTGTGTTAACTGTTAGTTACTGTGTCGGGCCAGAAATTCCATATCGGTGCATCTTGACCAATTCCACAGACTCAAGGACACTACATACAAACTATGTTGAAGCACACATAAGTGCAAACATATAAAAGCTTAGCTGCTTGAGCACAGTTTGCCTCAAAGGTCACAAAAGTAGCGCTTGGGGTTGCTCTCACAAATACACATGCATGCAGCCCTACACAGCCTTCAACAAGGGGGGTGAGGGGAGGGATGATTGAAGCATTACACCAAGGTTAGGCATCCATCAAGTGTAACAAAAGAAAAAATTTCCCCATTTCTTAATGCTCCCCAGACACCCCTGAGAGAGCCCTGACACCTGAGGTTGTAGCTTTTATACACTTTTTTTTCCTTTCGTCTGGATGTAAAAAAAGGTATGATGAGAAATCAGCCACACACAAAAGCGCCAAACAATGCAAGACTCTACTTTAACTGATCTCAGGGCAGTCAAAGATGAAACAGGCACACAGGGAACAGGGAGCTCAGTTGTAGCACACAACTATGCAATGACAGACTACATCATAGCAGGAGAAGAAGGGTGGAGTCCACAGGGAGTTCAAGGAAAGGTGCAGGCCTAAACCTTTTGCATTTATGGTTAAGATCCATGCTGGAGTGACATTAGTTCCATATCGACTCTCAACTCTCAACTACAGAGCCCCCTATTGGTATAACTATGTTCCAAAGGAGCGGAAGACGCAGATTATAATGGCTAAATTAAGTGGTACCCTACTTTTGCGCAAGAAAGGAGCTGGCATCCTAGGGGATGTGAGAGTCTGCCTTCACTCTGGGGTGCAAAAGGTCTCGGCCATTTCCATTAGGATGGGGTAATCCAGGAGGGAGCTACGGCTGTGTGATTAGGGATTGTTAACACACCCATGAGTGGTGGTCCGGTGGCATGATGGAGGGCAGATCTTGTTTGGGCCGTCTCGGCAGGGGCGTGGGATGGCAGTCGGTGTTGCCGCCCTCTACCCACCACTCTGAGCTCATCTGCTCCACCACCACCTCTCCAGGATCGAAAGGCGGCGGCTCATCATCTGTTCCATATTCAACGTCAATCTCCACGGCAGAGCCCGTGGGTGACTTGACGCGATGGACTGTTCGGCTGAGCAGGTAGGGTGCCTGTGTTGTCCCAGACGGCATGGCCATAAGGTCAGATGTAATCTGACTCCGTAACAAGGCATCCCTGCGGAGTCGGTCGCTGTTACGCTGCGTTCGATGTGGCCGCCTGACGGTTACCTCCCTGCTGCTTGGTCCAACGTACAGGCTGCTGTCCGAGTCCAGATCCCCTTCTTCATCCTCGTAGTTGATGGTGTCGACTGTGTCGGCGTAGTGCACTCTGGGCCTCGGGCGGACCTGCATGGCCCCTCCCTGCCTCGCTGACGGCTTTTGAACTTCGGCTTTGAGGTGAGGTGGGAGGTGCCGGTGGGAAACAGGACGATGGCGAGCTTGAGGCCCTCTTTGATAGCTCTGCTCTGGGTTGTGCCGACCTATCGATGGCCCACGGGATGGAAGCATCCTAGAAGAAAGTGGTTCGGACTCAGTATTGTCCTCCTCCTCTGTTACCTCAGGAATGCTGAACAGCTGCTTGTTGTGATATGCCTGGGGGTGGAGCTTCAGGATCTTCTCCAGAACTTCTTCATCGCTGTCTGTCTCCCACATTTCGGACTGAATGGGGGGGGTGGGTCCACAGTAAAACCAGAGCAAGGGGTGTGGCCATTGCACATGGAAGAGGTGTGCACACGCACACAAGAACATACAGGTAGGGTATGTCGGTATTGTGAAAGGTAAAAAGGGGAAATAAAGAGAAAAGAAGAACAAAGGAGAAAATTAAAGTAGCAGTACAGGAAGAACACAAAGAAGAACAAATGCACGACAGCAGATCATATCTCACAGTGAGAGGCCTTGTTCAGAAGGCTAAGGAAAAAGAGGCAAAGAAGGATGGCGATAAGAGAAAACTGAGGTATTACTTTTCACAAGTGCTTTGTTCTGGCCTGACTGTGACTCTACCCCATGTGTGGGTGCATGTCTGCTTACCCTGCCCACAGGTACAGATGAGTAATTTCTGGGCGTCGCATCAACAGTTGACTCAGAGTACAGATCTTCCTCCTCTTCCT
Source organism: Ladigesia roloffi (assembly GCA_037577295.1). Classification (NCBI taxonomy): domain Eukaryota; kingdom Metazoa; phylum Chordata; class Actinopteri; order Characiformes; family Alestidae; genus Ladigesia; species Ladigesia roloffi. The sequence continues at coordinate 7,708,903 of JBBKCR010000080.1, read as the reverse complement.
CCAGGATGTCAGACAGATCCGAGCGGCTGCTTTCTGCAGGGTAGTCAGGTGGAGGGTCCATAAGTCCTCCTGCATACACCTGCTCACAAATGAGCAAGGAACACACACATGGACAACAGAGTGTCTGTTTTAGATAAAAAAGGACCAGCATGACTTCTTTACTGTATTTGTATTGTATTGTATTACTTTATGTTCAGAGATGCTGTGCATGTTTGACATTGTCATACAGTAATATTATTAGAGATAACTATTAAAAATCAGGACAGATCAGGTTATATTTTATTTAAACAGCATTAGCAACATTAAGATATCTGATGCTATGTTAAAGCAATTTTAACCACAAGGATCTTCATTTGTTCCATTTAGGCCACTTGAAAAACAAATCAGTAAGTACTAAACAAAAAAAAATCAGTTTAGTTTAGTGTGTCAAACGATACACAAGTAATTGGCAGCAATTGGCAACTGACATGTCAGCTAAAGTAATCCATAATATTTAACAAATGAACACAGATGAGGATGCTGTATGGGGAGATTAGGCTCGGGGGTGAAAAATGTGACAAGTCAGTTTGCAGGCCACGAAAGCTCTATTCACCTCTTGGGCAGACTGACCTTAACTCTGGGCTGAGGCTCCGGCCGCAGGAACTCCTCAATGGAGACCATCCGAGTGTTCTCCCTGTCATCTTCTGTCTCCGACTCCAGTGGGGAGGGAGCGGTGAGCGGCCGCAGTGGGTGAGTGTCAGGCAAGTTGAGCAGATCTGCCCCAGTGGTGTTGACCTTGGGCACGCTGGAGGCAGGTGGGGGGGTGTGGAGCTTGGCACGGGAGTCCTCCAAGAAATCAGACATGGAGGCGACAGGGCGCAGGGGCTTTGGGCTGCCATTGTCTCTGCTGGGCTCAAGTGTTGCTGCAGGGGCCAGAGTGGGCTGTGCTGGGGCCAGTCTGGGCTGCGCAGGGGCCAGACTGGGCTGCGCCAGGGCCACGCTTGGCTGGGTCAAGGCTGGAGCTGCCATTGCCATTGGAACTGCTGTAAGCATGGGCGATGGGGCAGGCACAGGAGTGGGCACAACCACAGGTACAGGCACATTCACCTGCTGACAGAGAGGGGCCATTAAAAAAAACTATAATAATAAAAAAGTTATTTTTAATTTGTTTCCTCAAATGCTTTTAGTGACTCAATTACATTTGCATTATGTAAACACAGGATTCACATGAGCATGAAAATCACAGTTTTTCAATAGAGGAACTGAGTTTTCACAGAGATTGCTATTTTCATTACGAAGCAATGGTTGCTGTATGAACCAGTGAACATCATATACCGTCAGCCATTCCTTCTTTTTAAACTCTCTCTTTTAACCTCTCTTTCAAATGCAGGGCTACAATTTCAGATTCTAACCCATTAAAAGTGAACTAGCAGCTAGACTTCAGCCTGCTGAACTACGAAATGCTAAAAGGTATGGAATATTATTGAAGTTTTTTAAGAATAGTCAAAATGTAAAGTCTTTTTTATTTCTTTCTTTAAAATGTATAAAAAATTCTGAAACTGCAATTTGGAATAAATTTGCTGTATGTTTAAATGGGATGAGAGTAAGAAAGGATCTCAGGGCATTATGTTTTTGTTTTTGCTAATGATAACGGCAACCTTTCAGTATTGACAGACCAACAGAACCTGAACTATGTAAAATGTCAGCAGAGCTGGCTTGTAGGCTACAGCCCACTCACCGGTGGGTTAGACTTGGCAACAGGAAGTGGCCATGCCTCCTGTGCGGCCACAGCAACCATCAGGGGGGCAGCAGACATGGGGCTTGCCCACGCCTCCACAATTGATGGAGGCAGGGGGGCATTAACGGTGGCGACTTTGGCTGCGTTTGTGTAGGCCCCTCTGACAGGGCTGGGGGGATGTGCGTCTACGACTGTGTTGAGTGGCATCGTGGGTGTTTTGGCAGCAGACAGAGAGGTGGCACAGACAGCGTGCTCGGTTGTGGTGGTGGTGGCACCGATGGTTAGGACACTGGCGTGGGCTGGCACAGGCTGGTAAACAGGCATGGACGTGCCAGCCATGACAGCAGACAGCTTGGCCGGCACATTAACGGATGCAGAATCGGTGGATTCGCCGTGAGGTGACATGGTGCGCACTGTAATCTCTTTAGCTGCCTTCACTGTCTGGATCTGAGAGGGACCAATCAGAGCGCTGCCTGCCGTGGGGGAGGACACCTCTAACACCTGGAAAGAGAGTGGAAATTACACACATGCGCTCGAAACAACCTTGAAAATGAGCCCATTTCAAAACCACGAGTGATGCAGAAACGCTTCAATTGGACTGGGTGTCCAACCTCCCCACTTTCTGTACGCTCTATATACAGTAAAAAAACAGCCTGTTTTAAATTCTTTGCTTCTGTAATCTCATGAAAATTCAAGCATATATCCATCTGTTCAGCCTACAGCAGTTTAGCCTTTATGCTTTAAGCTTTTTTATGAATAAGCTCAAAACAGGGCGGCTCTGTATTCTATTCTAGGTCACAATTATTTAGTTGACGTCATCCTGCTATGAGAGTAAAAGCTGAAGTGAATTAGTGAATTAATGCATCACCTTCTTCTTGTCAGCGTAGATGGTGTAGCCAGTGACGCGGACCCCATTGGAGGTCCCAGCAGCATCGATGGTGACAGGCAGCCAGCTGATCTGAACGATCCCTGGAGACGGGCCCTGCTCCAGCTGCACGTCCAGAGGAGCATCGGGGGGACCTGGGGTGAAGAGACCGGAGTAAACTACCAGTTCGCTTTTGGTTTTCTGAGTGCAGATTTTCAAGTTCAATAAATATAATATCACTTTCCCCCAAACAGATCATTTCTACAATGGAAATCCCAGAGAGCACATGGTTTTGTAACTGTAATTTTTGAAAAAGGGGGCATGGCATACTCTCTGACTTTATTTTTCTATAACAAACTAAAACGTGACCGCCCTGCAGTGGTAAAAATCTTTGGTTTTATATTTGATAACATTAGTGTTTAAGTTGAGATTTACAGAAATACTGTGTGAAAGTGTTAAAGGTAACACTCCGGTTAAAAAGCTCCTCATTTGTTTAAAGTGTTTGCAAACCAAATGTTATTGCAATTTTGTTCATATAGCAGTACCTTTAAAAAAAGTGCACAACACACTTTTTAATTATTCTTTAATTATTACTTAATTTTGTATAACAAAGTGTTTCATATATAATGAATAAAACCTCAGCAGCATTTTTCAGGTGAATGATTCCTCCCTTCACCCTTCCCTATGTCTCACCTGCGGCGAGGGTGTTGAAGGAGGTGGTGACGCTCTTGCACTCACGCTGAGCCAGGGGAAGCTCCCAAGGCGTGCGGTGTGGTCGAGCTTCCACTTTGACACGGTAGTGCAGGCTGGGCGTGAGGTTGCTGAGACACAGCGAGTAGCAGCCGGCCTTGACCAGCTCACACTCTTCCTCGTTCAGCGAGACGATGTGCACGTAGTTGCTGTTGCTGGGCAGCCAGCTCAGGCAGGCTGAGGTGGCCGTCACACGCTCCACCCTCAGCTGGGTGGGAGCCACACACACGTCCCGGCCCACCAGCATGGAACAGCGCAGCTGGTCCGAGCTGCCACGCTCCGCCAGGCTCTGCACGGCCACGCGGTACATCTTCTGCCCCACGTCCAGCCGCTCCAGCACCGCCTTGGTCTGGGCACCAAAGGGCACGTTCAGCCTCAGCTCCTGGTCCACAAAGACATTGTAGCTCCACACGGCACCCCAACCAGGCGGCACCAGCGGCGGCTCCCAGCCGATGATGACACTCTTGGCTAGTTGCTTGATCAGTGTGATCTTACGTGGGTAAGGCACTGTGTCAGCTCCCACCTCCTCCAGGTCCAGGTCCAGGCCGTTGGTGAGGGGCACAGGGGGGAGAAGGGGTGCAACAGCGTTGGCCTTAGTGTGGTCCGGGGTGACGGCAGGGGCCGAGGCGGAAGGCTCCAGCCGCTCAGAGGCACTGTGGGTGAAGCGCAGATGGTGATGGTGAAGCCTCTCACTGCCGCTGTGGAAGCTGCTCTCCTGAAAGGAGTTGTGCGAGAGGTCGCCGGCTTCATGCAGGTGGGCACTCATGATGTCATCATCCGAGACCCGCTCCACAAAGTTGGACGGGACTAAGCCTCTACGTCCATCCATCAGCTCACCTGTGGGAGGCAACAGAAAAGATTAGAAAAGTAGGGATGAGTATTTTGCGTCTTTTTCTTTCTAGTAAGATCAGTAGCTGCCTTAGTAGTGGTGGTTGGACAACATCTTAGATAACACCACTATGAATCATGGGCTCAGGGACATTTCCCAGAGTTGTTACTGGAAACACCACAAATTTGTCTATAACATGTACAATATATATCAAGTGTCAGTTCCTAATACTTTGCGGGGTGGGAATTTTCAAAGTATAGGTTAAGCTTAACATGAAATTAATGTATTTTGGGAGCATATTTAAGGTATGCACTATGAACGATATGAATAGACATTTAAAAGCAAATTTCACACATTTGTGTTTTTTAAGCTTATTTTAGCCAATACCTAATCCATTAAATCATCTGGATTCAGTGGTGGCATCCATGTTATTGTTGAGAAATGATAAGCAACTACTAAAAACCAAACATTTTGAGTAGTTATGAGAGTTACAAGAGCTCCTTGAAGTTTTTAGTGTTTACAACATCCAATATTTGAAGTCACCTTCATAGAAGCCATCGTCATCCATGTCTCCATAGACGTAGATATATTCCCCCGCGGTTAGAGGCAGCTCCACCTCTGGGTTATCGTTAGGACCCTCAAACGGGTTGTAGCTGTATGAGAAGGTACTTTGTAAGAATGATGAAGGAATCCTTCACACATACTTCAACATTCCACAGTTGGGAACAAGATAAGGGAAGATAAACCTTCAGTCCCACAAGTGGAAAATTGCCACGACATCAAATGAACAGAAAAAAAGCAGCAAAAATGACTAAACAATAGAATGGAATAAAATTCTATATGAACAGACACAATGAACATTGTATTGTAAAATATATTTGTATAGTGTGTGTGTGTGTGTGTATGTGTACAGAGAGGATATACACAAATATAAGAATGCTGTGGATACACAAACAAGCACACACACAAGCACATGCACACGCACACACACACACACACACACACACACACACACACACACGCGCACACGCGCACAC
>JBBKCR010000080.1:7659105-7673113 GCA_037577295.1 Ladigesia roloffi | reverse complement strand
ACACATCACACCTGACACTTTTCTCCACCCATTCCAACCTGCCTGCACACACTTCTTCACCTCTTTTCCAGTTTCTCTATTGCTTTGTACTGTAGATCCTAAGTACTTGAAATCTTCTACTTTCTGTATACAATGAAGCTCTAGCACCAATGCTGTGTTCAGTGCTTTCAGGAGGGTTGAACATCAAGAACGAATTTACAAAAAGTCTTACATTTAAGTCGGAGATTACATATGAAGGCAAGAAAACTGCACAATATGGTTATGATGTAGTAGATAACATGCAAAAACACATAATTAAAATTCTAAAGCAGGCTTTTTTTTTTTTATTATTTGTATGTTAGTAGGACTTTTTGTGGTGCCACACAATCAATCCATGACAAATTTACAGGAAAACATTCCTGCATTAACTCGATGTATATATATGTCACTCACTCCACAGGTAACACTGTCATAGGGCCTAGAGGAAGCCCTGGGGAGCAGCACACCACTCCAGCTCGCAGAAACGCAGGTTTAAGTAAGTCATTTGTCACTCAAACACACTGTAATGTGCAAACAATATCTAGATTTGTTTGAAGTAAAACAACCTCGAGTGCACATTTCCTCCCTGTGCCGCAGGAGATGGTACCATCCGGCTGGTCGGTGGCTCTGACCGGTGCCAGGGCCGGGTGGAGATCTACTACCGGGGCAGCTGGGGGACAGTGTGTGATGATGACTGGGGGATGCGGGATGCTGTGGTAGTCTGCCAGCAGATTGGCTGTGGCTCCGCAAAGACCTACACAACAAACGCCTACTTTGGATACGGCAGTGGACTCATCATGCTGGACAACGTCAACTGCAACGGCTATGAGAGCCAGCTGACCTCCTGCTACAGCCTGGGCTGGGGCATCCACAACTGCGGGCACCATGAGGATGCCGGGGTCATCTGTGAAGGTTGGTCAGCACTGAGCTACATAAAGCAGGGACTGTCAAGAGGAGATTGTGCATGTCTGCTCACTCCTCACAATACTTTGACTTAATTATCATAAAACCTACCAGTTATGAATGACTGCAGCGTAAAAATGTTGGCAGCTATTACAACGTAAATTTGAGGATACATAAGGTTTACAAATAGACTCACAGACAGATAGAGGGTAGATACATACATACATATATACATACATATATACATACATACATGAATAAATATAGACAGACAGACAGATAAATTGATAGACAGGTGGATCGATAGATAGATTGATAGATTTACTGAATTATATTAAGAATCAAATGTGTAAATGATTGATTGCACTGAATACTTTATTTCATGGACACTGATCGGTCACTCACTTTAAAATATTTAAATTAGTCTAAGTCATTCACCACAGGTTAGTGTAAGAGTGGATAGCTGTAAAATCTTCTCATACGTTTGAAAAACTGGTGCAAACCAATGAATGAATGACAAAAAAGGACCCACATGTACATAAATATTAATAATACAACTATATAATCACAAATTCAACAAAATGAACATATATGTTTGTTTACATTATACCCATGTTATTGTTTTATGCGGTATCTGTATAAAAGCTTTAAATAACAGTTCTGAATCATATATGTTATGACAACACATCAAAATATCTGATACTCAGGATCAGTGTTGTGCTGATATGTGCCAAACATTTAGTAGTAAATTGTTGGCTGTGGATCTTAATCTCTTTTTTCTTTCCTGCAGGATTGAGTACTACCACCATGCCACCTCTTGACACTGAAACCATGGGCAGAACGTTGTTCCATACTGAGAGCACAGCAGGTATAAATGGCACGTCTACATGTGTGTATTTCTTTACCTGCTGTCCGCCAGGACATATGGAAGACCAGAGAGCCAAACTAGTGTAGACGACTGCTGCGCCTGCCTGTCGGTATTGGCTTTCCCAGCGGATGGAAGTGAATAGTCCATCTGTCATACACACTAACACACACACACATTCACTCACAGTCACACTCCAGTGAGAATCATTTTTGTGCAGGAAGGAAGACCTGCACTATCCCTACTGCATCACCAGGGAGCACTATTTTGCAGAATGAGCCCAGTCAGTCTAGCTGGTGGCCTTGCCTTCTTTCTCTCAATGCCCTGCCATCCCCCTTTCATATCTGTTCTTGTCTTTACATCGTCATCATGCGTGTTTCTCTCCCACACCTTTCAGAGACAGGAGTGACCGTTCCAGTTACAGAGACGACTGTGACCGAGTCCGCCGCAGCCTTGACCACGACAGGTAACGCAAAAACATCCTGTCACAATATCAGGATACTTATACTGAGTCTATGTCAGAGTCTGAGGCTACATAATGTGGATATGAAGGATTATGGATGGGAATGGCCCGCACTCAATGTGGCCCTGGTCAAGCCTAGTAAAAGTAGACTTTTTCAGCATGAACTGATCACAAAGACGATCTTACTGATTTTGCATTGGCTGTAGCACCTGGACATGACTTGTCAGGCAGCTGGAGGATGAAATGAATGATCAGTGTAAAGTTTCTTATTAAAGCTATGATAAGTTACCAAAATGATTGGGGGAGGGCTGTACAAGTCTCTGAGCCTGAAAAGATGAGGAAAGTCCCTCTATTGAAGGACATAGTGGCACATTTAACTCTAGATTGGATTAGGCAAAGCTCAATAAAAATAAATACTATGGTTTAAGATTTAACTACTAGTACTGAGTTTAGTAAAATGGTAAAAACACACCTCAGTGATACCACTGGGACTCCTGGGATTCGAACCAATACACTACTGATCACTAGGGGCAACTTTCCTATCAGCTGATAGGATAGAATGCTATATGACATGATATACACTACACATACTATATGTATATCTATTGGGAAAAGGGTAACACTCTCTGCAACCATCATCAAAACATCTTTTGAGGGAATGCCTTTTGACAGAGGGGTGTAGAGATGTGTGTGCCATCTAATATTCTGTTTCTTACTTGTGTTGACACTTGTGTTGACTTCTGAACTATCTGAGTGAGTATGTACAGTATATTGGGGTGTTGAATTAACATGTTAATTTCGAGGAGCACAACAGACCCCCAACAGCAGCCCCTCCTCATTAATATGCGTCTGATGCCCGTGCGTGTATGTACACTGTCTTATACTGCACAATTCTAATGAACTTAGTACTAAAATTGTTCTTGCTAATGCAATTTTTCCTATTGTTATTGATTTGATATTTTTTAATTGCCTGACACCCCAAATTATTACATAATAATTTATATGATTATAACAAGACGACATGCAAATCCTTTGATTTTGATTCAAATAGTTCACTGTTGTCATTCTGAACATGACTTGATTATCGTACTGATATGTAGACTACTGCTGGATATTCTCTCTCTGTCTCTTTCCCCCTCTGTCCATTCAGAGCAGCCCACAGTCCGAGTGGTGAATGGAAACAGCAGCTGCCAGGGCCGCGTGGAAGTCTCCTACAACAACTTTTGGGGCACGGTGTGTGACGATGACTGGGACATGGACAATGCTCATGTGGTGTGCCGACAGCTGGGGTGTGGCCCGGCCCTCGCCGCCGTCCCCCTAGCCTACTTCGGCTATGGCTCTGGCCCCATCCTGCTGGATAACGTGGACTGCCAGGGCAGTGAGAAGGCCCTGGCTGACTGCTTCAACCTGGGCTGGGGGCAGCACAACTGTGGACACCATGAGGATGCCGGGGTCATCTGCTCAAGTAAGTTTGGGTTGGACGAATGGAGAAAGTGCACTGGATTGTATAAATCCCTATTAAACATACACATTATAAAGAAACATTTTGGGACATCTAACCATCACACCAAGAGGGACTTTTATTACATTGCATTGAAATAAATAGACTATAATATGGAGTTGAGTCTGTTACAGCTTCTACTCTTCTTGGAAGACTCCAAATGCTTTTGGAGTTTAAATGTGAATTTGTGCCCATTAGAGCATTTATAAAGCCAGGCAGTGGTGTTGGATGAAAAGGCCCTGGCTCACAATTTCCGTTCCAGTTCATCCCAAAGGTGTTGGATGGGGCTGAGGTCAGTGGCCAGTCAAGTTCTTCCACACCAAACTCATCCCACTGTGTCTTAACGGAGCTTGTTGTGAGCACTGGGGCACAGTCATGCTGAAATAGAAAAGCTTCTTCCCCAAACCATGTCCCCAAAGTTGGAGGCTAAAAAAGTCTTGGTCTGCTTGGTATGCTCAAGCTTGCCCTTCACAGGAAGTAAGGGACTTTGCTCAGACCCTAAAATACAATACTTTTGTCCATAAAATATTTCAATTAATGGTGATAGTTGGATAAATGCAGTCAGATATTTCTTGGCCAATTTCTGTTTCTGCATCATTTAATGATACACAAGAGGTCGCCAAGGTGAAGGAGGTGCATAAAACACCTCTTACTGAGTACATAATCAATGATATAACAGTGGAATTACTCTTCTTTTCAGTGCAATGTAATTTCAACATATGCAAAAATAACACCCCCCCACCTTGATCTGAACACACAGGGTGCGGTTGGTCCTGTAAAAAGTCTCACATCAAGGGAGGCATACAGGCATACTGCGTGAACACACTGAACATACTGTACAAACATAATGAAGTCATCAGGGTGACTAATTTGTTCCCTACAATGACTCATCTAAAGGAATACATTCACAGTGGTTGAGGAGCTGTTTGATTGCCTGCCCAACTGTGCAATATGTAGTTTGTCTGAATTCAGCAATATTAGGGCGCACCAATTACTGATGGCTATTCGTTCATATGCAAACGTATAGAATCTCTATAGAAAAGCAATGAAAGCTACTGGCTCTAAAGATCCACCCATAGCCCGGTCCCAGCCATGATAGGGCACCTGAAAATATATCAGTGGCATTCCTCTCTGTGGGTGTGGCCTCATCACTCAATATGAAGCTGTCTAATGTGTCAGCTAACATAACAGTGGTGATGGTTATTGTTCTTCTAAATTTGGGGGATTGCATTATCTTGAAGAAATGGGGTACTCCTTCAAAAAAAAGAAAAACAGAAAAGCATTGCCAATAAAATGGTATATGCTGAAGCATTCTCAGCTGAGTTTAAGGTCTCCATTCCCAATGCCAAGTTTCGGCCAGACGGGTATAAAGCTCCCCAGCACTGGTCTGTGGAGCATCTGGTAGCCTAGTGGTTAAGGAGTAGCCCCTGCGATCAGAGGGTCATGGGTTTAAATCCCAGGACTGCCAGTGGCACCACTTAGGTTCCCTTGAGCAAGGTACCATCCCCACACACTGCTCCGCAAGCACCCCCTACTGGTGGCAGCACCCTGCTTCACTTGGTGAATGGGTTAAATGCAGAGAAAGCATTTCACACTGCTCACACTGTGTACAGTGCTGTGATGTTTTCACGCATGACTATGAGGGGCCACCCTACTCCACATCTTATTCTAACTATACATATATGTGTCAAAGACCAGAAGACTTCACAAGTGTGAAGTTTTAGTACAAAATAAAAACTACCGGTAAGCCTCAGGGCAGAAAGACCAGTTTTTGATTTTCTGAGTACAGAGGCCTAACAAGTATATGGAGCCTTTGCCCATTAAATGGTGGTAAACTTCAGTGGAAGTATACATTTCCAAATTAAAATCATGTAAAGAACTATTAAAAGAACTGAAACAATACTGACCACCTCATCTGTGTAAAATGTGTCATGTATGTGTGCTAGCGGAACTGGCTCAGTCTACAATGCAGCTCTAGCTCCAGTATAAATACAGCAAAATGCAGAGAAGCATCTTAATTGCACAGAACAAACAAATGACCTAAAGCAGCTGTTTTTTAGGGCTGAAATTGGAATGACTAAGTCGGTCACCTGACATGAAAGCCACTGATCATGTGTTTAACTTACTGAAGGCAAGATGGAAGCCTCTGAAACAAGAGGAACTGAAAATGTTCCCTGGTGTCTGGTCACGTACAGGGGTTGCAGACTCGGGGAACCATTGTCTGTGAAGGACCTGGTGCAGTTTTTTTACGGCATCTAAAACTGGAATGTAATATGATATGTAGCACAGAATTGCGTCTCTCAGCCTCATTGATTTGAATTGTGTGTCCTTAACTGTTTCCTCACTACGGTCCTCCTTTTACAGAGAGACGCTACTGATGTACAGGGTGTGTTTAAATAATAGTGATGATAATGAATCTTCGACTGGTTAATCACTTAGTTTTTGGCACTGGAATATACGTTTGAATGTACTTTACTATCATTTTACATATGCTATCATTCAACATGTAACATCATTCTACTGAAATGTGCATATCTTTACATTTATTACCATCCATAGATGTATGATTTATATGATATAATTTGGTTCTTTTTTTCAAAAGATTTTTGAAACAGATTACTGAAACCCGAAAACACAAGATCTGATTATATAGGCCACAATTTAAAAAAAAAGTCCTGTTAATAAAGGCTGTCCTTGCATAAGCAAACATTAATATGAAAAATAGGTGTGTCCCAATACTTTTGTCCATATAGTGTACATTTACACATGGATGGACATGAATTGAAGAAATACACTGAAATAAACTTTTATCTCGTAGTTTTAACACTCATTGGTCTAACGTTAAGAGTTTTAATAGAAGACTTTTAAACATGAAATAGATTTTTATCTAAAATCAAAAAAAATCGTAGGTCTGCACTGTCACTGCCTCATTCATGAAACTCACACTGTCACAATGCACCACTCACTATCATTCATTATAAAAGGTCCAGCAGTGAATGTACACACACACACACACACACACACACACACTCACAAACACACACATAGTCCTTTCCTCATTCAGTTCCAGTCTCATCTCTAGGCTAATGCACTTCCCCCACAAGTACAGCCACAGTACACAACGCCAAGTCCCATTCTGCTGAACCAAGCAATGCTGATTTCTCTATTCCTCTATGTCTCTTCCTCTTAAAATCATACACACACACACACACACACACACACACACACACACACACACACACACACACACAATATACTTTGTTACAGCACAACTCTTTCATAACCACCAATACTCTATTTTTCCTATGACCCATTCACACACGCAAACACAAACAAACCTACACAAAAAACCTGGAGACACAATATTATGATCTTCCGCACCTGCTTAATAACCCTTTAAACTTTCTCCATTGAGCAGAACCCCGAAAGTGACCTCAGACAGGCGTCACAGAGTCATTCACTCAAGACCTGTGTATGACGCAGCCCATTCCAGACTCATGTAAAATACAGAGCCCAGTCAGGGAAAATCAGCATCTGCAGAGGCCCACGGGGGAAATCCACATCCGCCCCAGCCACGTGGAGCCAAGCGGCCATAAATATATGTATGCGTTGCCCCCACATGAACAGAGATGAGGAGGCAACAAAGAGAAGACCAACAGAGAATAAGCTAAATAAATTACTTCTTTACTTAGTGACTTGGAGGAACCAGTTTTGGTTATCTATGCTCAAGACACACCTGATCTGTCTCCTCGCCCTAATTAACAAGCTTCTCTTAGGTTGAAGTTGGTATGTTAGTGCAGGAAAACACTTCTGCAAATCACTGATTGGGTGGGATTGGGAACCTGTGCCCTAATGTCTGTTGCCATAAGCTCTTAATGTTTACATGGAGAACCTCTGTGAGATGAAAATAGTAATGAACTGGGTTCATATCTTGGAACAGGTTCTTCATACTCACACATCACATCTAGAAAGGGGGTCTGTAAAAATCGTCCTCTTTTTTTCATGGCTGGATTAGGAATAGTAGGATTGTGTGTTTTTTAATATCTCCACTAATTTCTATAAAAGAATCAATGAGATATCAGCGTGATGATGGATTATTTAACTATTTAATTGAACATATATAGAAGTAGAGGATGTTACACAGGACTCATTTTACATTTCAAAGATTGAGACAACTCACAAAACACAAAAGACTCTAGAATGTTGCTTTCATGCCAGTTTATGCAAGATGTGATTTATATCAAAATTAAGTCGAAAATGATTCTGCCCAAGACTGTAATCAAAAAGTAAACCTATACTCAGTATTCCATTCTGATCATTGTAATGTATTTGTTGATTGAGGTTGGGCTGAATGGAAGCCTGTGTGATTGGTCATGTTTCCAAACCGCTGGGAAAATTTGTTCTACGGCATCATGGAAGGTTTCTAAAAAATGAATCCCCTTTTAATCTATGGAGCTAATAAAGCGATACAGCATTTGTCTCCAGCTTTAGGGCTACAGATTGAGCCGTTTGTTGTTGGATTAAATTATACAAGCCTTGGAGACCAGCCACTGCAGCCAGTTTTCATTTAGGACTGAAATGCTGGACTTTAGTCTGTACCCAGTTGCACATTAGTAAACTAATTGGAAAGCTTATGGATTGAGGCTGAAATCAACACCAGTGTATTCCCAATCCCAAGCATATTCTCCAGTCTGAACGCTACTCCACCTCACACTGGGCTGGATTGTTCCAACCAGTCAAGGCTTCCAGTGTCATAATCTCTGTTTTTGAAAAACATAAAATTTCAGAGTAACTTTTGCATTTCTTTCCTCCAGCTTTCCAGCCCCCGGCCGGAACATCGAGAAGTTTCGGTATGACTGAAAAGATTATCACCACCCCGGCTCCATCGGAGGGTATGAAATTGATCTTTGCTCGCAGGGGCTCAAAACCACATTTTACATATTTTCCATCAAAGTATGGCTCAGTCTCAATTCCACTCGATACTTAATGCTGATTATTAAAGAAATATTAAACAAGGCCACACCTTGCTACTGCTTTTATTACAATTTTTTTCATGGGAATATATGATGTATTTTGTACAAGACACAGATGTTCAGGTTGTAAGTCCTGCGATACATTACAATATTGAGAAAAAAAACTAAAAGTAAATTTTTTGGGCAACATTAAAATATAGAGTCGCACCAATGCTTTAGTAACCTATACTTTAGTAACCCCTTAATTTTACCCCTTAATATAACCTTAATTTGTACCTTAATTTCCAGGAAAGTAAGGAAATTAAGTGGAAAAGTGCACAGATTAAGTCTGATTAAGGGGTAAAACTACTGAATTCTTCCCTTATTTTTAACTGAGCCTCCTGAAGAAAATGCCATATGTTTAGCATTAAGGGGTTTCATATTCATACCTTAAATCACTTTTAAGGTAAAATTAAGGGCAGTTAACAAATTAATGGGCACTTAATTCAAATTAAGGTGTTTGGCATATTTTCAGGGATAAATTAAGGTAAAGTTAAGCATATTTTAAGTACATTGTGTTTTATAGTGTAATGTGCTACTGTCATTTTCCTTCTGTAAAACAAGACAATACCCTCAATAACTATATTCCTTTCAAATAAAAAATGCTTTAATATTTAACAGTATAAATAATTGTGGTCCCACTAATTGGCAAGTAACAGGTCACCCTTGCCCCTTTTTTAAAAGGGTCATAGGTGTTTATTCATGATATTTTAACATTCAATAGTATACATTAATGTGGGATCACTGCAACAATCAGGTTTGACCTTTATTATTAATGTCTTATAACTGCTTATTTGTCATTTTTAAGGCATTTGTGGCCTAATTAATGGCCATTAATAAGCAAGTATTAACCTTTAATAAAAGTCGTCTCATTATAAATTGGTATCAACATTTATTTTGGCAATCAAGCTTAAAAGTTTTATGGTTTAACAGTATAGATGAATGTGGCACCACCAAATGACAAGTTACAGGTCACCCTAAGTCTTTTTTAGAATTGCCTATTCAAAATTTAAAGTTCAACTGTAAACATATATGTGAGGTCACTATGTGGCAAAAAGCATGATACTGTTGACCTTTTGTGTTAAAGGGCACAAATTATGCAAATTCACTTTTTGCATCCTATTGTATTACCATTTGTGTCTCTACTGCCCCTATAAACACTCCAAGTGTGAAAAAAAGAACCATCCTTTTTCTGTGAGTCAACTGAAATAGATTTTTGTGTAATGAATCATATGCTTCTGTGAGCCATTTGAATGGCTCCTATATCCTCGTGTAAGGATGAGGAAATTTGCATAGAACCACCCAACAACTGTTCAGCCACAACCAACTAGATTAGAACCACCATTTTTGTCTGCTAGTTGTATGAGCATGCATAAGACGCTGAACACTATGAGTATAGGCAAAGGCAAGTCACCATGAAGTGTTGTGTTCATCTCGCTTTGGGTCCGACTCAAGGTCCATGGGATGGGTGGGGCGTGGCCAGCAACAGCTTATTTGCATAAAAGTAACTGAGCCCTTAAATGGATCATTTTGAAAGGGACTGAAATTGTCAAGAATAGAGCTGGTAAGATGTCTGCATGTGAGAGTGATTTTGTGCAAAGCACTTCATTAATGTGTTTTGTAGCCCTGTTATAACTTATAACCTTAAAAAGAGGTATAACAATGTCCCCTTTAATTAACTGCTTAGCCATGATTGGTACTGTGGTCTAATTAATATACAAGCTTCAACCTAATATAAAGTATAATGTACCTATAATAAACGTATAATAAACCTATAATAAACTTCTGTATTCGTTTATACATGTTTAAACCTATAACAAACGGTTGATATTTTGCTCTCTCTCTGTAGGTGCGATGAGGTTGTCAGGTGGGCAGCATCGCTGTGAGGGCAGAGTGGAGCTATACCAAAGTGGTGAGTGGGGCACGGTGTGTGACGATGCCTGGGACCTCCCGGATGCCCAGGTGGTGTGCAGGCTGCTCGGTTGTGGGGACGCTGTTTTCGCCCAGGTGGAGTCTTTCTTCGGGCCGGGCAGTGGCACCATCCTCCTGGACAATGTGAAGTGCAGCGGCACAGAGGCCTCGCTCCGGCAGTGCTCCCACATATCGTGGGACGTCCACAACTGCGACCACTCAGAGGATGCCGGCGTGACGTGTTCACTCTCGTGATTCCGCACCTGCGAGCCCCGCCCATGCGTCTCTAGCCCGTCCTACAATGATGCGGGAGTGCGTTAGATAACAGGACTTCTGTGTGTAAATATTGTAAATAACTGCCCACGCTGTGATGCCGAAGACATAAAGATTTAAAAGCTGGAAGGTGGTGACAAGGGAAAATGATAAAAATGCTTCTATATATATAAAGATTACAGATATTCTAATGCACTTTATGACTTATATGAAACCCAAATATACACTGTATGTAAAAATACGCATTGTTTTTTCCCCCATACCAGAGAGAAATGGTTGATATTAAGTGGAAACCAAAGCTTTAGACCCTATTTCTTGCTCTTTTTTGACAAACGCTATTAACTATTAACTACACTCTTTGTAGTGCAGCCTGATAGAGAGAGGCATTGCATTCTGAAGGCACAAGGACATTCATTATTTACATTTAGATATTTCTACGCATACATTCAGGTGTTTCTCAACACACATTCAGATGTCTCTCTGCCTCAAAGCTGCAACCGTGAAAGACCAAACTGCATTTGCCATTAATATGTGCAGTGCCACCACACCATTCCAGCATCTAGTGTTTATTCAAAAGACAAATGATACTAGTAGACCATTCTCAAGATTTTTACAATAGTATCCAGTGTGACAGAGCACTGGTCCTCAGTGTGACTGCAACCTGCAACATATTTGGTCTCAGAAACCTTTTTTTGTTGCAAAATTGTTTGTATTTGTCCACAATTAAAAGATATCCTATTAGAGGTGTTAGAAGTTTGTAAACTTCCTATTAGAAGTTTACAGTCAAACATATCATCACTGTCCGAACAAAACCTTGTATCTACAGAATTTCTTAAACATTTGTACTTTATTTCTATTGGTTCTTTCATTGCAAAATTTTCTAAGAAGACCTGCTAGTGTTTTCAAACCATGTCACAAAATTAGAAAAATCATGATGACACAAGGTTTTGATTCAGCTTTGGTGATATGAATGTATTTCCCCCATTAGTGCTATACATATAATCAGCATGGGGTTTTCTATCCATGGTTCTAGAGGCCCACTGTCCTACTGCTTTAGAGCTCTGCCCCTCTTTAACACCCACTTTAACTCAGTTAGATTTTGTAAAGCGCCGATTAGTTGGATCAGATGTGTTGGGAATAGGTAAAACAAGACCAGAGTTGGGAAACAAATTAAACAGCTTATATTTCACAAAACAAGAATACATTTCAAAGAAAAGTTTTATAAATGTGTTTAATGCATATGTTGTCCCTTAATAACACCAAATGGAAACTCATAGTAAAAACAGTACAAAGCAATTTCTATTAAGCGAAGGGCAACGTCTAGATAGGAAAAGATATTCTCAGGTTTTAAAGAATTTTCAATGAATATTTCAGGAGTGATCACTTTACATGGCAATAATGTAAAAATCTATATAAATGTATAGGAGTCGGCTTCACTTCATCCTGGTATAAAGCTGCTTAAAAGTGCCAGTGTAGTTGATTTCTATCGATTGGTGTAGGACATAGATTTTGTGGGAATGTCTATGTAAGTCTAATAAAGATTGTAATCTGACAACGCATTTTGGACTTGTTTTGAATGCGGATTATTTTATTAAATCTGTGTGTGAGCTTTTTACCTTGCTTTTTGTGGTAAAGAAGGGATCTGAACAGTACACTTCCACAATTCTTTCTCAAATATATCAAGAAAGTATTCTTCATATTGTAAAACTTGCTAAGGTGTCTTTGTCTCACTCGTTTTCTCTACCCACTCGCACAAACATAAACACACAAGCATACAAATTTAGTAATGCTGGGTAATGGTTAAAGTTTTTAATTGCCATTAATAACATGATTTTTAGAGAATAATAGAGACTAATCGCATTGTTATAAATAAAATTCAATAATCAATTCAAAAGTCGTGTATTGCACACTTTTATTTAAAAGTACCGCTAATAGGTCTGCATACTTAATCGAATTTGAATCACAATCACGATTTTGGCTGCCATAATTAAATGAAGATCATTGTCAGTGATATTAACATTTGAATAGCCGCTCTGCTGCATATCAAATTAAGCAGTTTCTCAATCAATTGGCAACCACCAGCGGGTAAACGAATGATTGGGGCTTCATTGAATAAAAGTAGCTCTTCATTTCTACCATTCTGAGGGCCCTGAAAGGCAGTACCTTCAGAGAATTTTCCGGTAGCCACCATTTTGAAATTAAGGCATGATAAGTTGACTGACATGCATAATAGAACAGGTAGGGTAGGGCAACTCAGTGTCCTCATATTCTGTCATCCTTGCAAACTCCTGTTGCACCAACTCCAGTCCACAACTAATGGGAGAAATCACGTGACTAAACAGCTGTAGTTTCGTTCGTTGCTGTCAGTCGACTTATCATGCCTTAATTTCAAGATGGCGGCAACCAGAAAAATCCCTGAAGGTCTGTATAAACTGTCTTTTTGATAAAAAAAAAACCCTTTGCACTCATTTTAAATGTCAGGGCCCTCAGAATAAAAAAAATGAAGTGTGGAGCTACTTTGAGCCTTGTTAATGGAGTAAAAAAAGCAATTTATCTGCATTGACTACGTGATGCCCTTTGCCTTGCCATTAGTTAAGCCTTTATGGTAGCATAAAAACGACTGTGTTTTGGAGTCCATGGGGCGAATAAAGGTGGGATACTTGACAAAAGTTCCCACTCATTATCCTGTTCCAATACACCCCAGGTCCATTTCTCACAGAACTTCTCTTTTAACACAATTACACAGCTGCAGCTCAAATATTTCTGTAAATCTTAAGCAATCATATGCCATCAAGCCATCATATGCTCCTTTTCAAGTAGGGCAATACCACTTTATTTCTTTCTCGAACCCTTCATGAAATTCCACAAGAAGACTTTTTTTTCAGACTTACGGCTTAAAGGGATAGATGAAAATTTGATGTTTATTTGTTTACCCCCAGGGCATCCAAGTCGAAGGTGAATTTGTTTCCTCAACAGAACACAAATGCAGATTATTAGCTTTAGCCGTAGCAGTCTGGTAGTCATTTAAAGGAAGTGGATGGGCGTCAGACCTTTCAAAATAA
>JBBKCR010000080.1:7633303-7654167 GCA_037577295.1 Ladigesia roloffi | reverse complement strand
AGAGAGAGAGAGAAAGAGAGAGAGAGAGAGAGAGAGAGAGCGAGAGATGTGTGCGTGTGTGTATGTATATATATATATATATATAGTGCTTTCTTGTGCACACTCTCTTGCAGCGGGCACCACCTCAGCTGTGGCTCTACAGGCGTACAGCAATTCATGTTTTTTCATAGCCTTCAGTTATAAAGCATTTATGTGTTTTATTTTTAGAACCCTGCTGCAGCTTCAGTGATGTTTAAAACAATCTGTCATTTTCTGGTTACATAACAACAATGCACTGCTTCAAGTGCATGAACCTCCCCTTCTTTTCAGTTCCTACTTTTTATACATCCATTCCTTCTCTGCAGTCATTCACATGTCCCTAATGCCCCATTCCCTTTCACAGTGTCACACCAGGTCTCCCTCAGCACCCACCAGACTTCTTCACCATTGAAGAAAAGTTGCTGTATCGCATTCAAGAAAGAGTGAAGAAGACACTCTGTCAGAACAAGCAAAAACAAGAATTAGGCAGTTAGGATTTAGCCTAAAGGTAGTAAGAAGGGAGGTACATGATATATTGCTGGCCAATTGTTTTTATATGGGAAAAATATGATTTAGTCCATATTAAGTGTTCGGAAGCTTCTATAAAATTTAAACTACAGCACATTTTATCAGCAAATGTCATCAAATATAAACTGTCTTTAAAAATATTTTTTAATTATTATATACGTACCAGCTATGTTGCCAACAAGTATTTATTTCACATATAAGGAGAAAGTTGCTGTCATCGCATCCACTAATGAAAATCTTGATAGTTTTTGTTAAATCAGTAATTCTAAATCGCCTAGGTTACAGTTTATAAGGCTTATCAAAGCTGGCCACAGTCTCCAGTTCTAGCAGTGCGTGAGTAGATGAGCATTAATACTGTTGTGTGTTTTTGCAGTATCGTACTATAATGAATGCTTAAAAAAAAATTAATAAAAAAAATGTAAGGGTTAGTTTGAATACAAGTTTTCAACTCCTTTTCTGTGTGTATGTGTACACAGCCTCCTCATACACACCCCTTCAGCCCACCCACCACCACACACCCCTTCAGCCCATCCCCTCTCACACACCCCTTCATGTTGCCTCCATGATTTTTGACATTTTTATGATTTCGTTATTTTTACTTTTAAATTACAAATTTAGTTTTTCTGTTTTTCTTTTTTTTTTGAAGTTTTTTTATTCTATATGACAGACAACAATAAGACAAATCTTCCTGTCTTCACTGCCAACCTATAGACACAGAATCTTCATGTAAGGAAGTACATTTGTATGAAATGATGTTTTAGCAGCCAATGCCACAATTCTCATGTATTCACTTGGGCTTCTTTTAAACCCACCCAAACAATGCATAATGGATAACACCACTGCTCTCTGAAAGTACTTATTCATTCCGGAACAGCATTGCTACACCAGCAGCAGAGAAAATGTAAGAATGTTTTAGAATGTCCACCAATGTAAAATATTTACATAAGTAATTGTGAGTATTTGCAGTAATTTTCCATCCCCAGTTTAGCTAAACGTTAATATGGTGGTACATTATAATGCACTTCCTGCATGTGTACTGAGAATGATCACCAGTCACAGTCATCATCATTACCCTGGAAATGCCATATTAGTTTCCTAAGTGGAACACAGCAGCTTAAGTGAGCAGATGACGGAAGGGGTATCTCAGATTGAAATTTGCTTTATGATCAGTGTCTACTATCGAAATTTACATACAGTTACTTTACAGGAAATCCAAGCTTAAATTTGTTGTATTCTTGTGCTGGGGAGTTTTTGATGTTAAGATTTAGCCAAAGCTACTCAGAAGACCAAGCTTTATGAGCACACAGAGAGCCTCTTTTATGAATGTTATCACTAGTTTCCCCGTCAGACCCATGGCCTATAGAGCACGGATCAAATAAGAGCAATGAGGAGCCTGTTACTGAAATCGCTGCAGGGTTTATATAAATAAATATAGAAAGTGGGCAGCAAGTAAACGTTCATTTATTGAAGTGGTATGTTTTGTTTTTGCATTAGATCCATGTCCTTTGATACATTTGCCGGATATGGGGGGGCATGTGTAATTCGAGTGGATAAATCATACATAATAAAGATATAAAACAGAGACAAGAATACACTACTGTGTTGAATGGTAGTGTTGAACTGCAATGATTTTCATGGTTATTAACGTCTGATATGAGTCAGATATGCGTACTCAAGTATAAAATTGTTACATTGGTATTTAAGTCTATATTGAATATTTGTATGTAAATTATATTTTCAACATATAATAAAAAAACATGGATAAGTTTTCTAGGGTGTATTTCGAAAAAAACCCAACATATAATAAATATTAATATGTGGAATGCTCTTAAGACCAGTCCTAGATATTTCACACCTGTAGGCTGTTCCTGTGCAAGTCTAAAAAAAAAAAAAGGATGCAACCTTCTCCCTAAGCAAGACCGCACATCTATTGAATGCCAGAGCATTTAAAAACGTACTGTTGTTTGAAGGGGGGAAACCAAATACTTTTCCCCAACTTGGCTGGTACTTCATGCATGTTCATCAGGGTTTCAAAATTCATGGATGCAATATCAGATTTTAGATGTTATCCAAGAGAACAAAATGTGCAAGGAGGACAAGAAGCATTCAAAACCATGTTTTCAAAAAAAAAGGAAGCTTTTGCAAAACTAGTCAGAAAGATGAAACAGTTACTCATTCCTGTGAGTGATTGACTAAGATTTAAATCACATGTGTACCAGCTTGTTGAATTGTTTGTAGTGGGGATTTGCAAAACATCTGAGTTGGTTTTCATTGCACCTGTGCGCTTGATAAGTCCTATCTTGCCTATTGTGGGGTTTTTTTGTTGTTGAACGAGGTTTATATCTTGTTCAGTAATCACAAACTATTCAAAGGAAGGAATTGAAACCTACTAAGGACAATGTGAAGTCACATGAAGTAGAGACCTGCCCTGTCGTTGTTCTTTTCACCATTTCCCGGTTTGTCTTAACCCACAATCAGGGTCCAGAGTCCAGCATTGCTCATTTTAATGGCCGCCTGCCAGCTTTACGATGGGTCTCATGATGCAACTTGCACCAGAAAGTGCCCTGAGATTATGACCAGAAATCTCAGCATAACTACAAAGAGCTCATGGACAGTTCGCTCTTATATCCGTGCAGTTTGTTGCAACACCTATTGTGAAATACTAGCGTAACTATTACAATCCCTATAGCCATGCAACTGCACCGCAATCACAGCTGGACTGATTTACAACAATGGCACACTTTGTTGTCGTGGTCCTTACATTTACATTTTAAACTTTGATAGGATTCTTTAAAATATATTTAAATACAAAGCTAATTTGGATAGTCAGGGTTTTTCTAAACACAGTGAAATGAACACAGGATTTCTCCAGTGGATTTTTAATAAGTATAAATCATTGTTCTTGTTCTAAAACCCAGGCGTTAGCAAGTGTGGCTAACATATTTAAACACAGAAACCAAAACCAATCATTTTACATGATAAAAAATCCTAATGAGGTAATGTAGTTGTTCAGAAGCTTTTTAGACTGTCACATTCAGAAGTCAAGAGAAAGCTAAACCAAAGTTAAACATGCTCGAATAAGCCGTGTGGACAGAGTGTCATGGGAGAAAACAAGTTTAATAATCAAATTCTTTATTTTGAATAATGTAAGCTTAGGTGTCGTTAGCAGTCATGACACTTAGCTCAAGAATAGGATTGTATAATAAACATTTATTGGGACTGTAGATTATGAAGACACCTGATTGACAAACAGAAGCAGTCTCTAACATCTGTACAGGTCAGAGAAGCTACCTTTCATGTGTCGCCTTCAGTTTGATTGGTTAGCACTACTGTTCTGAAGCACCATTTGCACTTTGGCTTGCTCTTGTTTTTGCCTTTTTCATCTTTTTCCCCAATATATTTCCACACAGCACTCCTGCTGTATTCTTTGGTCACAAAGTCTGTAAACTCGCTGCTGGCGCCATTTTGCCCAACCAAACCTCACCGCTCCTGAGGAGGTCTCACAGAAGCAAATGTGCGTCAAATGGAAAGAGCAAGCTAGTGATGTCACAGATATTGATATATCAATATTTGTGACATCACTAGTAGTTAGTGCTGTGATTTGACCCACTCTTTTTTAACCCAACTGAGATTTGATATATTGATTGTATTCCTGGAGGGCAGACCACCACTTATCTGTTTTCAGTTCAATATAGTGAATTTATATCCCTCTCTGAATGAGTGCTGCATTTCAGTGTGGTCCTAACGCCAGTGTTTATGAGATTTAATATGCAAAATGTTGGGTACTGTTTCATTATCATACTGAATCATACTAAAATATGAGTTGTCGAATGATGTCTTTTGGTTACATGGGTTTACTGATATTTGACCAGACAATGGCAAATCCAGGGTTGATTTTGGCCAAAAGTATGAAAATAGCTTCATGCAAATGCGTAAGTGGTGTTAAATGTCAGAAATTCATCATGGTACAATGATCACAACAAATTCTGTGGTGTTTATTCTATGTTGAATTAAATGTGAATGGGGAATGCCAGAGAGATACTGTAGTACTGTAGTTCATCACAGGTGTGCTGATAGATGTAGTACAGCCTGAGCGCTGCAGTGGAGTTGGTTCTCAGGAGATGGCTGGTGAGGTGTAGGAGGCCCTAAAGGGAGGAAAGGTCACGTGGCGTTGAGGGACATGAACTGGCTGACAGAGTAAAAGATCATCTTCACTAACACAGCTGCTGCTGCCAGAGAGCCAGCTAGCTGCCGCCTTTTCCTCCTCTACCCAGCCCCCACCCTGCACACCCACACACCCTAATGCACTTCTGCACCAAGCGAACACGCACGCGCTCCATCACACACATGAACATGCACCGTTTTTCCCTCTGACGCACACCCACACACATACTAGCCATACTTACTCTGTAAGGCACATGTTTGCACGTGCTTCTCATGTATGAATCCATGTGCACACATACATACAGCCCATGCATCTCTGCAAATGTGAGGACACTGCTGCTGAATCCAGGGCTGCGGTAGAGAGCGCCCAAACAAAGAAGATCGCCCTGTTTCTATGGAAACGGAAGATTGTGTGCGATACATTGCTCTTCTTTTGGGGATAAAGAAAGGTGTGTGTGTTTGTATGTGTGTGTGTGTGTACCGGGATGAAGCCTAATGTGGTGTGGTGACATGCAGTTGGTACGTGAGAGTGAGGCAGTGAAATATTACTTTAATAGGTCCTTTATACATTTCCCTGTTTTGTATTAAATGAGTATTGTTTTTGGAAGGAGAGAACAGATTAGCTAATTTGGAGCGAAACTCATTTCGACAATTGGTGTTTGTTTGGAGTCCAAAACATGAAGAAGTGTGAGACAAAGAATTCCCATTTGGCTTTTTAATCGTTTGATTAGTTTTCAAAGTTTTGAAAAATAGCAGAGAGGCAGAGAGCAGAGGAGCCATCTCTCTTTTTTAGTGATGAGAGGTTTTTTATGATGAGAGCCATTTTCTGTATTACATTTGGAAATGTGGCTTGTCCTTCGTTTGTGAGGAAATACAATGATGAAGCAGAAAAGGCAGTTCTTCCAAAAGGTAGCACAAGAGATGGCAAATGAGATAAAGAAATGAGAGAGGGAGGGGGTTGTAAACCGAATTATATCCACTGTTGTGTCGATGCATGGTACCTATGGACTATTTTTGTGCATATCCAGTCTGTTTCAAGTCCTGAAATTAATTTCCACTACCATAAATCTGTGCTACCCTGCATTCAGGTTTGTGTTGAACAATATCTTAAAATCTCTTTTAAAAGTTATTTTGACTTGTACGCATGTAATGTTTTTGCACCTAAACAGTGTCTGCAGTACTCAGTGTAAGGGCATATGAGTGTATTTCCCTACTCCAGGGTAAGAAATTATTGTTTTGATGTCTTCACTCTTTTAGCCAATTTGTTACTTGTCCTTGTTTGACAAAGGAAACCCTTGGAAATCTCTATTTCTTTGGCTAGGTTTCCTGCTTCTTTAGTGTGTAGTTGCACAATATATGAAACTAGCTGGATCCTATTTCAACATATACTTTTTCAACAAAGCAGCATACCAACCAGCAATCTTCCTGCTGGTAAATTGTTCAACACTGGAAATCACCACCAAGGAATGAGTTGATGGATTTCCAGATTTATCTTTATTTTAAATGGTCTGTTTTTTTATATTTTATTTCTGTACTTTGTATTCTAGGTCCGCTTGAAGCATTATTTTTTAAATATACCAACTCCTTTTTGCATGACCAATTCCCAACCTCTCCTTATCTCTTTTATCTAACAGGCTGTCTTTGTTACTGTGTCTTTAAGACTGACTTGTAAATGACCTCTGTCCTGATTTGTACTGTGCCTCATTCAAAAAGCAGTGTAGGCTGAATCACTCCTTACAGCTTTGGTTTGATTAGGTGGGGCTAGAATGATATACACTTTTCCCCCTTTGTTTCCATTTAGGAACTTTACAGTTTGGGTTTTCAAGATTTGGGTCGTTTAAGGAAGCTAAGATATAGTCTAAAACATCTACATTCAAAAATCCACCCTTTAATCTACCGATAAGCCAACAGCTTTAGTGGTTAAAAATTAGTAATTTGTTGGATTATATGAAGAGCTCGATTCATCAGGACACCCATTATGTCATCTGAAGCTGTAATCAGTGAATTAGGGTTCATTTGCATATTGGAGCCTTTTAGATCATCATTATTTCAGTGACAGATATTGAAATAATGATTATCAGATGATATTTTGGGCAGCCCTAATAGTAATAAATAATACATCGATCATAGCCGTTAAACGTCATTATTTTTACTCCACATAATAAGCAACATTTGCATTGACTCACTTTTAAAACTTTTAAAATATCCCAGCATTCCTGAATCCAAACTCATTTTCAACACAGATTTATCTAGAAACTGTCATTCCAGAGCTACATCTCTTGTACTTTGATGAGGTACACTGTTAATCAATGACATTCTGCGAATATACTGTAGTACTGACACAATTTAGTAGGAATGCAGAGCTACCCTCCAATGAGGTGCCCTGCAGTGAAGCCGCCTATATTACATGCAAAACAAAGCTATGATGGCTTTAAATAAACCCTCAAATCAAAAGTTATATGTACTGTTTCTACACACAAGCAACATACGGCAGCTTCATTCGCACTAAGTCAGTTTATCCCTTCGTTCTCCTCATCCGTGCCCATTCAGTGTTTTCATGCGGTTTTACACTGAACAGAGACTAGTGTCCAGTCCCAAGAATTACAAGGCGGGGCAAACCCGCTCTCAGGCCAGCATCCTCCATCGCCCTTTCATTCAGTATTTTTCATTAGTTGTCGGAGGAAACTGAGAGGGGATTACCAGTGACCCTAATGCCTTGGCATTGCAGAAACAGCTCAGCTACTGCCTCGTGGGATGAGGTGAGGTTAGTGTGCTTTTAGGGTCGGTCCAAAATGCAGTCTTTACAATATAATTATGTATCACATATTCATTTTTAAAGATATTTTGGGGGCTAGTTTGTCAAGAATGTAATAATACTACATGGCCCTTTATACAATATATAGTGTCTTCTTTTCTTAACATTTTCTGGCTTAGCAGTTCTTCTCCCAACTTCTATGTCATTTATTGAAGGACAGATGGCGATTTTTTTGTTTTATGTTTTTTCTGACAATGTGAGTTACTCTCTTTAAAACCCCAAACTGGCTCAAATGGATTTGCAAGCTTTTTGAAATTATACTCTTCAAAAAACTCCCACTGAAGGAAAGAAAGACAAAGGCAGTTTACAGTCTGAAATGCCCTCTTCGCTTCTTCTCTGTCTCCTAGGTGACCGAGCTGAATGAGGCACTGTCCAATGAGGAGAGGAACCTACTCTCCGTGGCTTACAAGAACGTGGTGGGAGCTCGGCGCTCATCCTGGCGCGTAATTTCCAGCATTGAGCAGAAAACCTCCGCCGACGGCAACGAGAAGAAGATTGAGATGGTCCGCGC
Organism: Ladigesia roloffi; assembly: GCA_037577295.1. Classification (NCBI taxonomy): domain Eukaryota; kingdom Metazoa; phylum Chordata; class Actinopteri; order Characiformes; family Alestidae; genus Ladigesia; species Ladigesia roloffi. Next base: position 7,646,131 of record JBBKCR010000080.1, on the reverse strand, counting down.
CTACCGCGAAAAGATCGAGAAGGAGCTGGAGGCGGTGTGCCAAGACGTGCTCAACCTCCTCGACAACTTCCTGATCAAGAACTGTGGCGAGACCCAGCATGAGAGTAAGGTCTTCTACCTGAAGATGAAGGGCGACTACTACCGCTACCTGGCGGAGGTGGCCACGGGCGAGAAGCGCGCCGCTGTGGTCGAGTCTTCTGAGAAGGCTTACAGCGAGGCGCACGAGATCAGCAAGGAGCACATGCAGCCCACGCACCCCATCCGCCTGGGCCTGGCCCTCAACTACTCCGTCTTCTACTACGAAATCCAGAACGCACCCGAGCAGGCCTGCCACCTGGCCAAGACGGCTTTCGATGACGCCATCGCCGAGCTGGACACCCTGAACGAGGACTCCTACAAAGACTCCACCCTCATCATGCAGCTCCTGCGAGACAACTTGACGCTCTGGACAAGCGACCAGCAAGACGACGAAGCCGGCGAGGGCAACAATTAAACGAGAGCAGGAGAGGTGAAGAAGGCCTTCGAAGAAAACCTGTTTCCTAGCCGTAACACAAAACACACGTGCTCACAAAACAAAGAAAATCAATAAAGAAAAACAAAAGCTAAGAGAAATAAATTTACTAAAGGGGGCCTGGTGGAACTTTGGCAGCCACGATTGCTGATGGTTACTACCACAGCAGCAGTTCTCTTTATTTTTCCATAAGTTACCATAATTTAAATCAAGATTCGACAAAAATCTGATTCGAAATAAATAGAGGTATGTCTCTAATGCAAAATGTCGTGTTAAAATGAGCAGAAATCATAATAAGAAAGAATAAAAAAGCCCCGCTTCTTTGGTTGCCTCTGCAACATTTGCCAAAACACCACTTTTGAGGAAGAGAAGCCTGTCAGTAAGTCAGTACTAAATGACTAGGGTTGAAATACACCCAGAACACTGGCATAGGGACTGTTCTTGTAGTGAAACATGAAGTCGAACTGCTTATTTAGAAGTGAGGAGAAAGTGTTTTGATCCGTCAGGGGAAGATATATTGAAGCTTGAGCGAAAAAAAAAAAAAAGACAAAAAAAAATACATAAAGTAAAAACTTGAATGTCATCGCCTCGCAAAAGTAAAAGTTTGCAAACAGGCTCCAGTGAGTGTGAAAGGGTGTTATTTTCTTTTTTGTCTCCGTTATATATATTTGTGTGCGGCCAACAAAGTTAGTTAGCCATTGGTTTAAAGCCAATGCGGCAATTCCAAATACTTCACCATGATTACGCAATCACTGTCCTTGCAGACTTGTTGGTCTACTGCTGACGAAAAGGTAGTTAAAAGTATACTGTGGCCTAGTAAAGTTTTCCATTCAAGTTCAATGTTATCTCTATTAAAAGCTAAAATTGTTCTTTAAATGAAAACTATAACTGTTCTTATTATCATTATTATTATTGTTGATGTAATTTGGACGCATAGGATGTCAAGTTTAAAAACGTTTAATTAAAAGTAAAAAATACTACCATATACCACAGCATACACCATATATAATCTGTGTTGCAACGACGTTCTTTCAAAGAGTAATCTGCCCTAGCATATAGTTTTAGGAAAATAAAAGAGAAACAAATCCCCCAGAATGAATTCTCTAAGGCAATTCCTGATCACTTGGATCCCTGTTCTGACGAACTGAACGGAATCGTCTGGAACCCTTGGCTGTTTGTTTTAATTTTTTTCGGCGAGCTAAACGTACGATTAGAGAGAGAGCAGTGGCAATGTCAGAATGGGAGATGATCTGAAAGCAGCTTTGAGGTTTGTGGTATTTTTCTTCTACTTTTTTTTTGTTTGTTTGTTTACTTTTTTAATTTTCAGAAAAAAAAATGCACTTGCCTATTATACTGTTTCTCAGTGTAAGATGATTACTGCTCCAATATTCTCAATAATACAATATTGTGCATGCTGGTGATGTATTTATATACTGTAGCTTGACTTTATTAACTTAAAAAACTGTAGATGTTATGTATTCATATGAACAAGAAATGACTAGGATTCAATCTGATTATTTTCTATTTATTACTTTCTATTGGATTGTTTCAATTTAATATATGATTTTTATTAGTTTATTTTTTTCTTCCTTGCTGACGTTCGCTATACCAAAACAGTGATTGTTAACCATAAATTGATCTGTTATGGGCGTTGCTATAGTGACATGCGATTCTTGTATTTGGGTTTTAATAAACAAAGGAGTGAAAAGACAAAAAAAAAAAAGACATGAGAGCACCAGTGTTAGCTTTACGACTTATTGCCTGGTGTTTTGTCCTGGTGAAATTAAGGTCATGTTGTAAAACGATTAATGTTGTTCTTTGAATGACCTTTCCTCTCGTGCATTTTTACCCCACCCGTCATAATACGCAGTGAGATGTTGAAGATTGATCAGTGTTTAACGTTTTCTCAGAATCTGCATTTCTGTAAGGAAAATTGCTCATGGACCATTATATAATTTTTTTTCCTTGTTTTGGATTTTTTTTTTTACTTTTAGCTGTCTCTCCTGATATCTTAAATGTGAGTCATGTAGCGGATGCACAAGAGAAAAATAACAATAATAATAATGATGATAATAAAAAGTGAATTAAAACATAACATTCTTCTAACCACAATTCAGTGCTGCTGGTGTTGTATTCCAGATGAGTCACGTCCTCAAGCGACATCATCAGAGGAAACGTTTCTTGGCTTGTTGCCCCTTTGGAAAAACAGGAACGGCACGACCCTAAGAAATGACGGCCCGTTTTTCAAAACACAAACTGACTAGAGGATGGCAAGATGGATATGTTGGGTATAGATGGGTACAGAGAGAGAATTGTATATGGGTGCCAGCTGTAACTGATCACTATGATAGAGATACACTGCATCCCAGTGTCCCCCCAACTCCCCCGCCCACCCCACTCCCCCGACCCACCAGCTCAGTGCCGTCGTGTGCCATCTCCCAGATTGCAAGAGCTTCCTTTGCTAATGCCGCATCTAATACTAGCATCTGGCACTCAATTACTGCCAACGGTTTTAGGTTTTGTGGCCTGCCTCCATGTCAAAACCACAGATGAGGAAAAAGACGCAAGAGTCTTTGCTCAGAAAAAGAAAGAAAATGTCAAAAGTTTTCAGTTTGGAAAAGTCTGAAATATCAATGAAAAAATTACATCACATTACATTAAAATCATTTGGCAGATGCTTTTATCCAAAATGACTTTGAATACGAGGACACATTCAAGTTTCATCACAGTGTGTGAACCAGGGGAGAGTGCTAAAATATTTATGTTAAATACCTGAATCACATTAACCATAGCTTTAGACATGTCATATATTACCATAAGCAGCAAAAGTGTGGCATCTGTACTCGGTGAATCACCAAATTCCAAAATTGAAAATAAAAAGTGATATTATTAAATGATTAATGAAAAAAAATATTTCCAAATGATGCTCATCAAAATTGTTGACAGTGGTGATGGGAACCAGACATCTTAAAAGTAGGCAGGCAGGCAGTTTTATAGGAAATGGTTTATGAAATAAATCTGTAGTAGTGAAGTACACATGAGGTGTTAGCCAAAATATTATTTATAGTTTTTAAATAAATAAAATGCCTAATCATTTTTTCTTGTAAATATTACGGTAACGAAATCCAAGTCAATAAGTTTCTGTCTTATTTATAATTTCACATAAAACCGATTGTTCACATCCAAACAATTTTATTACGTAGAAATTTTACAGCTCATTGGAATTCCCCTGTTAAATAGGCTGAATGGCATTTATACTACTGACAATCAGGGGCGGAGCTTGGGGGTGGCTTTGGGGACTGAAGCCCCGAATCTCAAATCACTTTAAAGATTATGACAACGCTGACAATATATGCTGCATATGAAATACATTAAACTCATTAATGGGCACAAACCCCCATTTCCCTCATTCTTAAAATGCTGTTATTCAATGGACTGAAACTACTAAAACAGAATTCCACCAACTCAATAATGTCTACTTTCTACTCGTCTGTCAGAACTTGTCTCTGTCTTCAAGTAGCCTCAAACTTTACCATGGACATAAGACAATTCTTAAAAAAAAGAACCACCAGTGATACATCAGAAGCAGCTGCCAGTAACTTGTCAAATGTTTCATGGCAGTGATATAAACACATCAGTATTGCGCACTTTGACCTTCGATGCACATTACAACTTGGCTGAACTGTACAGCACTACATCGGCTATGCTATGCTAGCTAGGTTAGACTGCAAAGAGTTCCTGCTGTGATAATTCCCCCCTCATACAAAACATGTAACCAGCATGTCAGAAATCTGTTTTCCAAATGTAATTATCTCCCTTTTTAATTTATTTGACACTGTTATATTGCCTAATAAAAATGTTAGGGCTACCTTACTTTAAACCATAATCCAGGCGGCACGTCTTGACTATCCAAGAAAAAAAAAAACTAATGTTGGACATATTCTTTTCTTTATTCAAACTTGAATGTACTTTTTTCAAACTTTAACACGTTAAAAAAGATCTCATAACGTGTGATAAAGCTATGGCGTTGCAGGATCGCTGTCTGACAAGCTGCCAAGTGCCACTGCACTGCCAACTATCAGGGTGGAGGCTGGTTGCGAGAAGCTTCTCAAGCAAATTTTACATCACGCAGCACTGTGCAGGTGCACTGATCTATAATGCACCTGGATAAAGCGTGTAGCCAACTCCATAACTGGATATTGTAGAGATCAATGCCCCTGTGAAGCGCTGCTTTCGCCCACTTTTCAATTTGCCTTGCATACAAACCCACGTTCAATTAACTTTGCCATGACTACCCTAAAGTGGACTAGAATGCAGGAAATTGCATCTAAGAAATTCAAAATTGTATGGGGGGGGGGACCCCCAGACCTCCCACTGGGATAAGCCCCGGGTGCTCACTATGTTTGGCTCCGCCTCTGCTGACAAGGCATTCTTGTCGAAAACCTAAACAACTTATTATGTTAAATTCTCTTATAATAGTTTGTATAGGACGAGTTAATGTTTGTGAATGAATGGGCATTCCAGACAGGTAATATATTGTTGGGTTACAACATATCAAAAATGTTGGACCACTTTCTGGTTAAAGTCCAGCAAAGCTTGGTGAATGATGTTTCATTAGTGAACTGTGTACAAAACTTTAAATATAGAGTAAAGAAATATGATGCAGCATTGGACAGCATCAAGACCTCGGCCTGCAGTCTCCATATCTCTTAGAAACTGGTAATGTTTGGGCTTTCTCAAGCATTTAAAAGTCTGATACCCTCTGCATAATGGCTTCGCTGACATTCTGGAAATGAAATATTCAGTTTTTCAGGGTTTTTTAAATCTCCAGCATAATGATTCCTGAGGATGAAAAAAATACATACCTTTATTTTGGAATTAATTTTTATTTAATATAATCATGCTACACTATATAGACAAAAGTAATAGGACGTGTGAACGTGACACCAACAGGGAAGCTCCTTCCCCAAACTGTGTCCACAAAGTTGGAAGCATGGAGTTGTCCAAAATGTCTAGAAATGCTGAATTCACATTAAGAAGATTGCTGTTCACTGGCATTGAAGGGGGCAGCTTAAATGCATAATTGGTTCCAATACGTTTTGCAGGTATTGTTGTAAACATCTATTTATTGGATGATTTGTATCTAGATGCAGCTAAGTGAGTGCTACCACTGGTTGTGCTTTCAGGAGCAGCGCAGAATCCAAGTTCCCACCAGAATCATCTGTGCAAGTGGAAAAAGTTTTGATTTGAGAGGGCAAAAACGTTCAGCTTTCTAAGCTGGCATTCGTTGAAACGTATTTGATTTCTGTGGACACAGTTGGTCACCTCACACAGAGTATTTGAATGCCAGATTGGCTGGTGCTTTGCAGATCGTAGCATCTTCAAGAGGCATCTTCGAACGTAGGCAAGTGAGAAGAAAACATCAGTCAGGCAGATGACACCTCTCTTAAGAGGCCAGTTTAGTGGGAGGTGATTTGCTACATTTATTCAGTGTATTAAAACAGGCACTGCTCATGCCATCACTCTGTCATTTGTAGTTTGAAGAAGATTTGGCTTGAGATAGCTGCATGCTAATGCTAAGGGGAGAAAGATGCAGAGATAGTGCCACCTTAGAGCCAATGCAGTCCCAGCACCTTCTTTAAGAGGGCATGAGTAGTACTAGTCTGTGACACTTCAAGGAGAAGACGGCTTAAATTACCTTTGAGCGACAAAACCCACGCCAGCATGCTGATTCAGGAGATGTGGCACCTTTGAGGGTCCGTGCAAGATGGCACAATGTTCCGGACGCTCGGGACCAAAGTCAAGCGAGCAATTTGCCTGAGTAGAATGGAGTCAGTAGGGCAGATGTAAGCAAATTAGGCTTGTTCTCACAGCAGCAGCAGATATTGATTCAGCCAAGGGGGGGGTGTGTGATTCCGATCGAAGGCTCAGAGGAAAAAGACCTTATTGAAGCACAAAGGACACAGGTAATGGATTCAGATGTCAGAATAATACTGGAGAATAGAGCTGTCAGGTACCGACCAAGTTTAACATTGCAGTTTTATCTAAGTGACTCCCAGTTTCATTGCATCAGATGATAAGTTAGTTAGTTTTAATGAATGCTTTGTGAGTGCTGTAACTGAACATAGACCTGGATGATTATTTTCATTGGAAGGTTCTACTTCCTTAACCTGAGCGCATTATTAAGTGAATGGTCTTAGACCATCTGTTTAGTAGGGGTTAGAAACAATATTTTGGTTGCTTACTTATAAAATAATTAACAATTAATCATGAGAGTGAGCATGTCTTTTTTTTTAAACAGATTTGAGGGACTTCCTCAATAATGGCATCCCGTAATAATGAGATACTTTCTCATAGCTATAATATATTCTATCCATAGTTATAATAACATAGGTTGTTATTATAACATACTTTCTTACAGCAAATAGATACTTTTTCATAATACTGAGATGTTTATCATTTTTTCTTTTCCCCTGTGATAAGTGTTCCAAGAGCAACGGTGTCTAATGGGAAAAATGGGACCTCTTTTATATTGTGAAAACTAAATATGCCCCAAACATGCTCCCAAAAAACTTACATTTCATTTTAAACTCAGCTTAACATAGTTTACTCCTGCAATGCTAGAATGTAAAATGTTACCCCTGTATAGACTGAACTGGAATTCATGCACACGTGTTTTCTTTGGTATGCATTATTGTTTTCTTAGCAGGTAAATACAGTAATAAATTCATTTCATTTACTGTAATAAAAATACAAGGCATGAAGAAGGACAAAATGAAAAACATTGAAAATAGTAAATGCAAGGATAATTAAATTTTGTTCTCAGATTGTCTATTTCCAAAACTCCCCCTCTGAATAGAGCAGTATTTCATCATCCCAATATACACTTTTGTTGTTTTTCCTGTCAGAGTACCAAAACATTTATAGTTATTTTTATGTGTAAATGTGGCTGAATTTTTGTTTAAAAATGAGTAAATTATATTTTTCTTAATAATTTAGCACAAAAAAGCATGAAAAATAATATATTGCCACAAAATAAGCTGTGATGTCCAGGCCTCGTCCACCACGCGCCCTTGTCCACAAGCTGGTTGTTTATATTTGAGTGCGGCGCAGAGCACTGAGGTTTTTTCCCATTCCGTTATTAGTTTGGTTCTCAGAAAAAATCTGCAAGAGACTGAAGCTGTGACTGCTGAACTGCGTATTGGCAGGGGTTTACTGTACATATAGTTTTCACCACTGCATGGAAATGTGATTTGAAAACAATTGTAATCAGCTTAAATAACTGCAAGCAGCTAAAAAAACTGCAATCAATTGAATGTTATACACGTGAAAGGCCATAGGTTTTCATCATGCCACCTTTATTCATACTACATTCAGTTTAGCTCGCTGTCTCCTAAATTAAGGAGTACAATTGGTTCAATTAAATTTTATGTAACTCAGTTTTACAGAATCCAGGTCCGATCCACCAACAGAAGTAAGGAAAAACTCAATTAGGTTGGAGTAAGAAACCTCGGGAGGATATAACTAAAAGTAGAAGGTGCACAGACTTAATCACTGTTGAACAGATTGGCTGTCTATGACTTACAGCGGCGGTATTCAATTAAAAGTCACCAAGGTCCAGTTATTACATTTTGTCCCAGAAGAAGTTCATCTTGTGTCTTATAGCCTTCCCCTATGTCTACATTTTCATATAGTTTACTCAAAATGTATTGATGTAGCACATTAGAATGCAAAAAGTCCCTTATAACTGTAGAAATACCTTTAAAGGAACATTTAAACTGAGAATATGGAGTTTTCAAGCTGCCAAAAAGTGATTGCAGCTCATAACCTGTGACTGTCACAAGCTATAAGCTGTAATCACTTTTTGGCAGCTTTAAAACCGCATATTATAATATTTAATGTTCCTTTTCAAGGTATTTTTGCAGTTATAAGGGTCTGGTTGCAGTATAATGTGTCAAATATAACCCTCCTGCATGATATCAAGCAAGTTAATCTAGGCGCTACAGCTTTAAGCAGCTGAGGCAATCAAGTCCTGGTAGACGATCACTTTTTGGTACAACACTGGCTCCTCTTTGTCTCTCTGAAATAAGTCGAACTTTCCATTACTAATAAACTAACAAGTGAAGCTGTTGGTGTATTTACTGGAACAGCAGCACCCGCTGTCAATAGCCATGACCGTCCAAAAAAAAGTTCCATGAAAATTTCTTAAAATCGGGAATTTACCAGACTGGTCACGGGTCCGGACAGAACATTCACTCGGTCCGGATGCGGACCGCGGTCCCCTATTTGGTGATGCCAGGCTTACAGGGTAGGTACAGTTAAAAGTCTGACCCGATAGTGTGAGGAAGCAATAGTTTGAGACTTTATAGTCCACAGGAACAGCCTCTGCCGGAGCGTTGAACAGCAATTGTTCTTGAATGGGGGAGGAGCAGGTGGGGAGTCAATGCAGCCAAACCTGTCGAAAACATTTAGACGAGGGATGCCAGTGATTGCAGATGCGGGACGAGGTGATGATCTGGAGCCCTGATGTCGATAAGTGGGGCTAGGTAGATGTCCTGCTGTGCCACTCAGAAAAACAGTTAGAGTTAGAGTAGAGTGTAAAATTTTCATCTGAAAATAGTGAAACACAAAAATTACAGTTCCAACATGTCATGGCATGGGTTATATGAGACACTTGAAGGTGGGCTGTGGTATCTGCAGGGTCATCAATGTGGGATGCATGGAGGCGGGGTTTGGGTGGGGGCGGGGTTGCTGCATTTGTGCAAAGTCTCTTCTTTTTAGGGGTGGAGATGTTAGGAAACTCCTGTTGAATCTTGAGTCTTCTGCGAAAGAATACACTTCACTTAATCGATAGAAGAACACACACAGCACTGGAAATCCGCTCCGGGTTTGCCTCCAAATCAGTGCAGAGACAGGCAGCTTGGATTTCCAGTGGTGTGTTTGTTCTTCTACCTATTTAGTGGTGTGGATTTTTTCACAAAATAATCAAGATTCAGCAGCGCTGACAAACTGATTATTTATGTTACAGGTGGGAGGCGTGCTCACATCATCATGAAATTTGTGGTAGACATGTCCCCCTCTGATTGAATGGCGACCACGCCCATGAGTATCTGGCATCAAGACATTTAAGTTCTGCAAGTTGTGAGGCGGGGTTTCCATGGCTCAGACTAGTTTGCCCAGCTCGTAGTTTGTCCATAGCAGTGCTGTTGTAGGATCAGACCACATGGACTTTCCTTTCCATTTGTGCATCATGAAGGTTTGGGGACCCTGTAGCTTTGGATCACTTTGGGTAGGTATTAATCACTGTACACCTGAAACAGACCACAAATCATACAATTTAGAGACCCATTGGTCCAGACATCACAATCTAGCGCTGGTCAAACTTGCCCATTTTTCCAGACTTCAAGAACTGACTATGCACCTGCTACCTAAATTTTTTATCTCTTGACAAGTGCTATTGTAATGAGATAATGTATGATTTACTTCACCTGTCAGTGGTTTGGCTGATTGGTGTGAAATTCAGCTATTTGGCTCCTAATCAGAGTGCCTTTACAAAAGCATCCTGCACTTAAAGAAACCATCATATATTGGACATTTTACTATAAAGCCTATTGTAAATCCCTAAACCCGAGCATGTGAAGAGAATGCTGAACAGCTTTATATAGCAATAAAAAGGTTTCTATGACAACATCAGCGCTGTAATCTTTTGTCTCCTGCATTTTCTGAGCTATGAAGAAAGAGTATTAGTAGGATGTGCATGCTTCTAATGGCCCAGTAATTGGGGTCTTCATTCTTTAACCCTGTGAGGTTGAAGTGGGCGTATGCAGTATGAAAGATGAATGCATGCATTTTTTTTAATCAGGACTCTTAATGTATATGGTTGGGTGTGCAGATGTCAGTGAGACACTCTTCTTGACATTTTGTACGATCTTGCTCTGAATCCATTGGACTCACTTAAAGCTAATTATCCCACCGTACACTGGAACTCACAAAGGATCCACCCACGGTTGCCATGGAAGCAACGCTACCATAAAGCAACAGCACAGATCATTATAACTTGACTTCCAGGCTCCTGTTCTGTTCAAAGCCACTCACACTCACACACACACACCAAACTGTGTTGTAGTTTGACTACTATTTTACTTGCTTTAAATGAGAGCTCACCCACATCTTGCATCACCTATGAAATGGAGTAAGCAGAAGGTTATGGTGAAGCCCGCCTAGGCTATATGTTCTACATAGTTTTACTACATTATGTACAGAATCATTTATGACCAATTTGGGGGAACCATATCTAATTGAGATTTTTCTGACCAATATTGTGAGTGACTGATTTAAAAAAAAAAGAGCAACCAGCATTTCTTTCCCTTGACAAGACCAGCATATCCATTTTCCCTTGAGAGACTTAAATATGTGTGCCAAAATGTGCCAGATCCGTTCACTATTTTAATCAAATAATAAAATGGTAATGGCAATATAACCATAAATTAATGTATTTTGGGTACTACAGGTTAAACATTTACCCAGTAGCAGCACCAGTAGTAAAAGTCTCTGCTCAAGTGCTGTATGTTGCTATAAAGGCAATAATTGTAGCCTCTCCTTCAAATGCAGTTTTTGTGAGTCACATAAGCAGTCACACTGCAATACCCCCAAATTAGAACTGTCTTCAGCACAGATTTTAGTTAGCAGCAAGAGCTGTTTTGATAGAAGTGCGCTATTTTTAAAGCTCACTACAAGTCACACGATGACCCAAACTACATTCAAAAGTCTGTGCCACCCTAATGAAGGGCTCGATGTGTTTTGAGTGGGATGAGATATTTTTAGTGGGGTATTTTAGGAAACTTTTTGGGTGACTTATTGCCTTTGTCATCTCTTCCAGCATTGATCATGTCCTCCAACGTAACAGGGTGCAAGTCCACAGAGCCAACTTTGAGTTTAATGTTTAAAGGCCAATACCTTCAGTGTGTTTATGTAAGTATACACATTCAGTGCTGATTATCTGACACAGTATAACAATACATACTAACACCAAGCTGCATCATACTGTAAATAAGGAATAGGTCATTCTACAGAACGTACAAAACGATGTCTATCTGTAGGCTGGCTTCGTGCATGGTCTAGAAAAATTGCTATATAATGAGTACAAATTGATTTTGTGAGAGATGTCAAAGGTTTTTAGCTTAAATATTGGGTTTTGTGTTAGAGTTTTGAGAAAAGGCTGCAATAAATGGCATAGTAAATGTGAAAAACTTTGATAGGGAGTTAATTCCCTCTTTGTGCCTCTAAGAGACATCTATGCTTTATACCAAATGTCAGATTGTTGCTGCAAAGATTTAATTGCATTCAATCTCTAGTGCATTAGTGAAGCATTACTGATGTTAGATCATCAGTTCTGAATAACAAACACCACTCAAGCTCATCCCAAAGGTGCTGGAGTGTGTGCTGCGTGTGCTAATTTGAAGATTTGATGGGTGTCCCTCAAAGTAGCCGCATTCACTTGTTAGGATTGTCTTCATAAATTTGTCTATTGAAAGACGGACGTCTACTTATCCAAACAAAGACACAATATATTTTATTAGTTGATTATGTGTTTACTGTGGTTCATGATCATTTGATATTAATGCAAGTTGTCCAATCACTCTCAAAAACCCTACCACTGGGATGAGTGGGTGTATGCATTAGGGTGTGTGTCATTTTTGAACACACGCACATGCAGATTGACTGCAAGGATCACCACTAGATGCCCTTGTCATCCACAAATCCAGCTCAAAGGCTGGTTCGATTCTCTCTAGGGGATATATCTCTCTCACAGTTGAAATCTCACATTGTTTCTTGTAACTATGGAAGAAAACAGTACTTTGGCACTCCAAAATACAGCTGAGTCCTTCCACAAATATCAATGTCAAAGGATTATAATTCCGCCACTGAATTATAAGGGGTGTGGCATAAAGGGATGGAATAAGTGAAAAATACAAGCTGCCATGCTCCCTGTTAGACATTTCACCTTTTCAACAGTAAATTACATGACTTTTCTATGAATACTGAATATCTATCTAATTGGTGTGTTGGGATGGACGGATTTATTTTCTATGAGGTGTAACAACTTATCAGTGTTAAATAAAAGCAACATTTACCTACTTTTAAAGTCTTGCTCTCTCTCTGTCCAGAGGAACTCCCTTCTAAGATACACTAATGTGAGCCCTCAGAGAGATGCTCCATTTTATGCTTGACAGCAGTGAGGAAATGTGTTTGTGTGTGTGTGTGTGTGTGTGTGTGTGTGTGTGTGTGTGTGTGTGTGTGTGTGTGTGTGTGTGTGT
>JBBKCR010000080.1:7622001-7633203 GCA_037577295.1 Ladigesia roloffi | reverse complement strand
ACATTATATATATATATATATAGAGAGAGAGAGAGAGAGAGAAAGAGAGAGAGAGATTATATATCTATATATACATAGATACATATAGTTCAGTCTTACAACTGTCTATTCAGCACCCCAGAATAAGCACACAGCTAACACCTGTGTCACATATCCCCCGAATGACACACACTGACATACATACACATCTCCACCCTCTGCATACACACAAAACATTCAAACAGCTGATGATAAACATAATACTATGCACACTGATTATGATTTGACTGATTTTGATTCTGATGGGATTTCCTGTACACTGAATATTTGGAAATATGCAGGGAAAGCATATTTGAAAAACTGAATCAATTGTTTGTGGTAAGTGAGGTGTTAGATGTGTCCAAAATGATGAATTGAGCCACAGACTGAAGAAGCTCTAGTACGCCAAGAAGGAGGTTATATTAGAAGTGGTCAAATTTTGAGGCCCAGAAAATCATTCTAAATAATTACATTCAATAATTTTTTCTACATTTTTCAAAAATACTTGTCACCTGGTCCGCATTGAGCAATGTTCTGTCCAAAAAAACATTATTTATTCTTTTTTTTGCTTCAATATAGAATCTCTCTTTTGTATTGTGTGATACTTTGATTATGAAGAACTCAATAAAAATACCCTTACCAATAAAAAATGACTAAAAAACACTGCAGATATCTACAGTATTTGTATACAGTGAGTGCCATGTAAGGAATGTGTGAGTCATTGGTACTGAAATAGACACTTAAATATTAACCTACAGTATTAGGATAGTCTCACAAGTGACTGTTTAGTATGTGCTGGAAACACCAAGGCCCACAGTGACACACACACACACACACACACGTCTCAGAACAAACACACAACTTACACATGTGTTACATATCCCCAAATAGACATACACTCAAACATATATACGTCTCCACCCACTGCACACACACACACATTTAGTTTCCCTTTAAAACAGCTGATAATGTAGATAATACTGTGCTTAGATATACACACATAATTTTGGCTGATTGAGACTGATTGAGAGAAACTGAATTGTGGTCCAGCATAAGGAATCAGAGCAGGGTTTATCCTTCATAGCTTAGTACAGAGAGTGTCATCATTAGGAGAACAGAGACAAAGATTCACATTGTCTTCTTTCTTTCCCATTTGCTTTGCTACCTTGCTTGTTTGAGTTGTGTTAGTTCTAGATACACTGTAATGTGCATGACTCTTATTGTCTCAGGCATGAAATGATTTGTTATTTATGCTGTATGTATTCAGTCATGCACAGAAAGTGCATTTGGAACATGTGGCAATATAATTTTATAAGTGTAAAATGTCTATTTGTCTTGAACTCACCAGACCACAACACGGTGTGAGCAATGTGAAGTTTTTCTCGGTATTTAAATCTTTAACTAAGTGAAGCAGTGATCAGTATCAGTGATACAGCACCTGGGGAGCAGAGTGTGGGGTCGTTAACTTACTCAGGGATAAGACTGGGAGTCTTGGAATTAAAGGAATGTGTATTTGAAAGTGTTGTACGCTTTCTGAATTCTGTACTTTTCTCATAATTTAACAGTGGAGTATATTTTGATTTTTTGGACATTTCCAATACACTGTATAAAAAAACCCTAATAGGGATGCCATCAGTGCTGAGGAGACTGGAGTGAGATTTTCTGATAAACTGTGAGGAAAGTACAGGAGAAATCCTCATTTTATTGGATTAGACTGTATGGACAAAAGAATTGGGATGCCTGACTAATGGAGACTGTAATGACATTGCATTTAAATACATAGCCTATAATATGGAGCTGACCTTTGCGTATGGACCCCTTTGCGAATATAACAGTTTTCACTTTTCTTGGAAGGCTTTCCACAAGATTTTGGAGTTTCTGTGGGAATTTGTGTACGTTCATTCTGTAGAGCATTTATGGGGTCATGCACTGATGTTGGACACGAAGTGTGGGCTCGCAATCTCAGTGCCAGTTTATCCCAATGGTGTTGGATGGGGTTGAGGTCAGGGCTCTGTTTGGACAAGTCAAGCTCTTCCACACTGAACTCATCCAACCATGTCTTAATGGAGCTGCTTTGTGTACGGAAACACAGTCACGCTGGAATAGAAAAGGTTTTTCTCCAAACTGTGTCCACAAAGTTGGAAGCATGGCGTTGTCCAAAATGTCTTAATGTGAGGAAGTATTAAGATTGGACCACCTGAATTCTCTAAGCAAGAGGATTGTCCCAATACTTCTGTCAATGTTGTGTAAGTCTTTTTGTCCATTGGACCACTATAAACATGCGCTGCCACTTGATCAAATAAAGTCTTTTAACAAGGAGACTGCAGTGTTGGTGGGAAGTGATAAGCAGACAAAACAGGGCTTTAAAATCAAGCAGGTCTTTAGCTGAGGAACACGTGTTAGCCTCAGAGACAGAGCGCATCAGAGGGACCAAAAGAAACAATATGACCCAGTCAGACATCAACACATCCTCACCTGCACGTTTGCTTACTCAGATTTCTTTGTTTGCCTGCTGATGCAAGACCACCCTGCCTGCCAAGTTTTACACAGTAACCTACACTACGAAACCAAACCCCTTAATTTTACCTCTTAATAACCTTAATTTTTACCTTAATTTCCAGGAAAATAATGAAATTAAGTGGAAAAAAGCACAGATTAAGTCTGATTAAGGGGTAAAACTATAGAATTTTTCCCTTATTTTTTTTATTTGGCCCTAAAATAACTGAGCCTCCTGAAGAAAATGCCATATGTTTAGGATTAAGGGGTTTCACACTCACACCTTAAATAATATTTAGGTAAAATTAAGGGAACAGTTTACAAATTATTGGCCACTTAATTCAAATTAAGGTGTTTGGCATATTTTCAGGGGTAAATTAAGGTTGAGTTAAGTATATTTTAAGTACATTGTGTTTCATAGTGCTACATCGTTTATTTGCTTGTGCTTATTTCCTTAATTAATATTTAAATGCACATTTGTAATCTATTGTTTTACATAATATATTATCCACTAAATATGAGGCTTTTGCTACATGATAAAAATATTTTGAGCAATGTTAAGATTTTTATTATATACACAAAAATGCAAGTATTGTTTAGACCACCTATAGACCACGCCAGTCAAGTTACATATTATGTTGATGTTTGAAGCAAAACATATTTTCCTATATGTACTTAAAACAGTTTTGTACCAAATGTTGATATATAGCTGCTCTGAATTTTAAAATAATAGTAAAAGACCATCTCAGTCCTTAGTAACACCCATTTGAAGGAAATCTTCACCCTCCCTGGGATGCACATGTAAGTATGAGATTAGGTTTCTGTGCTGTTTGAGCTGGTCTGGCTGAGCGTTAAGTGCTTTAAATCTGCCTGAGTCACTTCTCGCTGGGGAATAAGGGCTTGTGTTTCTCACAAGGATGTAAAATTTTGCCTGTTATTAAGACCTTGTGCCATTCCACTGCAAAGGCTTTAGCACTAAAGTGAGAGCCAAGGCCTGGTTAAAAAAGTGGTGCCAAACTGGGTTGTATTCAGTCTGAAACACTAAATATGACCCCAGTAATATAAAGAGCCATATTCAAGTGTGTCTACGTATGCGCCGGACAGTGTTGACAGAATTTGAGAGACATAAATGGATAACCTAAACTAATACAGGTATCTTAAATCCTGCTGAAAATAGAAGCTATATGGGTCATAGTGACATCGCGTGCTCTCCAGGCCCGAAGGCTCAAGAACACTCCAGAGACTTTCTGAGATGTTGCACACAAGAGAAAGTGTGAAAATACACATTGGCGCCCCTTGTGGGCGAAAATAGGAACAGCAGAATGAGAGGGGCACTGTTTTAAGCCTGTTTTAAGGCACACAGTCTTAGAAACTGAAAAATCAATGCATACACAAACTTTCTGTATCACATTAAATGAACTAGTGATCCTAGTCTCGCTGTCTTTAAATCTCATCTTAAAACGCATCTTTATTTCATGGCTTTTAACTAACAGAGAGGCTATACATCTTTGTGGGGCGAAATCTGTGCTAGTATTAAAGTTTGCATGATTATTGTAATGTTTGTATGTGTGTATGTGTATATGAATAGATATATTTATGCACATATATGTATATGTATATATGTAAATTTTTGTGTATGCATACGTTTACACATGTGATCTTGTTTTCCTTTTCTTTTTCTATTCTTATAGTTTTTCTAAACTCTTATCACTCTGATAGAATTTTACAACACTGTTGTTTTAAAAATGCTCTATAAATAAATTTGATTTGATTTGAAAAAAAAAAAAAAATACTAGATGAGCAGCTTATACGAGTAGATGGTGGTGTGGAGTAGATGGTGGTGTGGTGGTTAGGAAGTTCTGAATCCCAGGACTGTTAGTGGCACCACTCAGGCAAACTGTTCCCAGGGTGCTGCATCACTGGCTGCCCACTGCTTCACTTGGTGATGAGTAAAATACAGAGAAAGAATTTAACACTGTTTACACTGTGTGACATACTGACACTTTTTTTAGCTAAATATTAGAGACAAATGCAACATAGAAAGGAAAGAATAATGTGTGTATATACAAAGCGGGAAAATCGGATGCTCTGCAATGTAGTCTTAGTGTTTGTATAACATTATGACCAGTATGAGAAATGAGGGTAACTTACTGAAACATCTCATGTTTTCGTTTTGGTTCAGATGACCATTTCACATAATGGACAACGGCGGGAAGACAAAGACAATCCTGAATGTTTTGGGTGGACACAGGATATGGAGAGGTTTCAGAAGGAGTTGTTTTAGTAAGATTTCCAAAATGACTGTTATTTGGAGTTGGAGAGATGGTCTGAGTTTGAGTCTGAGTTTGTGGTTTATTTTAACTTCATTTACAGTTTGTGTGTCTGGACACAGAAAACCGGCAAAAGAAACAAGAACAAGGTGTCTTGTTTTTGAAAAAACAGAACACAGATTAGTTTTTCATTCATATATACTTTATTTTTTATAATAATAACTACTACACTACGTCTACTACCTTTTATACAATCCCATGATAAGCGCTATATCATCTCTTTGTTGAATGGGTTGCAAAATCACATGAAGGATGACGAGCGAACACTGGGAGAGTCAGAGGTGCTGGGAGGGGGGGGCTCAGTAGGAAGACTGAGGGAGTTTCCTGATTGCATCATCAGCTCATTTGCAATCTCAGCAAAAGTCATGAAGGAAACAAATAAGAGTATTAGGCCCAAATTTGCAAAGAATGTTGATCTGGGTTCAGGTGCTTTTGACAATATGACTCCAGTGCCAGTTGAACGAAAGGTACTATATCATCACTTTCATTCACTGAAATCCAACAAAGACTCCTGCAGTTAGTTAAGTCATGGGCATGAGCCGATAAAAATCATAATTAGAGAAACAACCTACATGAAATTTGGAGCCCTACCGTTCTAGCATAGCATGAAAAATCAAACTCAAGTCCAGCTGAGTTGATGAATTTTCTGGTAGAAAATGTTTGCGGGGCAGCTAATACGCTGCTCGCAACCGATAAAATCTGCCAAGAGATTCGAAAGCAATCATCGAAATGAAGCTAGGATTCAATAGCATGTCTTAGGATGCATGAGGGCTCTTGCTAAACAGTCTAAAGCAGCTTCTTTTCTCTTTCGAAGGAATCAGGATGTATTATTCAAATGGACAGAAATCCTTTTTTAGGTGTAAGATTAAATACCGGCAGGAATAAATACACAATAAATAGGAAATAAATAACAATCAATAATTAATTCTGCAAATAAATAAATAAATAAATAAATAAATAAATAAACACATACATAAATAAATAAATAAGTAGGTACAGAGGTACTTGGTTAAATAAATTTGGTCCTGTGCAGGTGAAGTTGTGCAGCCTGGGTTTCAGGGTCGGTACCTCGGGCACCTGAGTCTCAGGAGCCAAAAGCGAAGATTACATTAGCTGTACAGAAACGGACTAAAAGATTCCAAGCTCTACGCAGTGATTCAGCCATGTACGCACTGAAATCAGCAGGAAACAAACAAAAAACATCGTATATGTACAGGTGCATCCGAAGTGGAATTGTTACCAAGACCCAGGTGAATAGGAGGAGCAGGAGACTCGCACGACTCTGTCTCTGGTAGCAGCTTAGCATCATGCTAACGCTTCCACATACAAAGCTTAACGTAGTCGTGGTGAGGGATATACAGTGCATAGTTTACAGCCAGAGCTCGCTGTTTTAGACCTTCACACGTCAGCGTTCCAGCGTGCGTTACAGTTATAATACAGATTTTAGAAAAGCACGCAGTCCCCGTTACCCCGCGAAAACAACACGAGCTAAGTCGGATTGCTTGTCCTCGCTTTTGTTCAGTCGAAAGTCTTAAGAGGGAAGAATGGTACAGAGCATTTGAATACGCTCCCCGGTGAGCGGCCTTCGTCCTCTAGCTGTTTACATTCATCTCTGCTGCATGCTCCTTCCTTCTGCTCCTGGTTATCACTAATTCTCCTCAGGGACGGATTATCGAATAGGCCCACTGGGCACGAGCCTCTAGAGCGGCCTTGGCCAGCATAGATGTGTGAGCTGGCAAGCGCGCTGTCACACACAACCCTCTGTCACAAAGCTTGCCATTATTCACCACAATGAATGAATTTTAAGATACAAAGCCTCTCAAAACTGTAATAAGACGCCGTCTCAATTTACATGTAACCGCATAACCACCGAATCCTTTTAGGGGAGGAAACTTTATGCTTTCATTTTTGGAAGTCTGGTACCTATCACTACCACTGTGAATAATTCTGACTTGGTGAGTCAACACAAACTGACTCCCGTCAGTTGACATCAGGTCCAATAAAGGCTAATCCTGTTGCTGTGAAATGGTGTTATAAGCATTTTCTCTTGCAATATAGCATGACGTTCAACATCGCAGTTACCCACAGTGTTGCGATGACAGCGAGGTGCACCCCTAGTAAGGGGAGAGAGGCTTTGTGGAGGGTCGTACCAAAGTCTCATTCATCCGTTCCTGCCTCTATTTTCCCTTTTTGGTCATTTCTGCAACTTGGAAGAGTCCCTCTGACAGAAAAGTGCTTCTCTTCATTTTGTTCTCACGGCTTTTTTGGCGTTTGTAGACAGTTCTGTCCTGTTTCATCAAACAACTGTGCCATAGCAACACTGCGTTGAGATCTGCTGACAATAACAATATTTCATTTCATGAACGTGGGATGGCAATATATTAGATTTTCTTGCCAGATCGTTTTCTGAAAACAATGTAACTGCTGACTTGTCCGGTTTGGATCATTTTTCTTACAATTTATGAACTTTTTTAAAATTCCCGTTCTCAAAAACATCTGTTCCAGCCGCTGTCTAGGCCTATGGGAGCTGAAATGTAATACCATTTTAGGAATAAAAATGACACAGATTAGGGGAATATTCTGGATTGTTTAGATTCCTTTTTCTTCCATCTATCCGCTCCTCTATCCATCCACGGGCTCCTCTCTCTTCAGAAGCCAGGGCTTTCATAGCTGCTGTGACTGTAGTAGCTGTGGGCCTGGCTGGGGCTGCGGGAGAAACTTCGGCTGCGGCTGCGGCTGCTTTTGCTCCGGCTGCGGCTCCTGCTCCGGCTCCGGCTTCTGCTGTGACTCCGGCTGTAGCTGCTGTAGCTGTCGTAGGAGCGGCTGCGGCTGCGGCTGGAGTTGCTGTAGACGCTGGCTGAGCTGGAGGAAGAAGGGCTGGGCCTGTAGTACGGGATCGGCCTCTTCCGCGCACTACAGAAAACAGTGAGAAATGATGCACGTTACATACTTAAAATACCAATTGCTGCCTATCAAACTGTTGTGGACACTTAGCGATTTCAATAAATAAGTATAAACAGAAGCATGGATTCTACATTTTCTTCTGTTTTTCTTAAGCACACTAGAGTCATTATGACTCCTTATCAAGCAGATCTTTGTTGAATGCAGTCATGGTGAACAGAACCAGGGATCAGATGTCCAAAATGGAGATAAGGCTAATTTATTAACGATCCAAAACTAGTAACCCTTCAAGTGTTTCTATTACAAAAACAGAGGAATTCAAATAATATCATTAAGCTTGACACTATTCGCCACTATTCATGAATTTTAAGATACGTTTTTACAAAAAACTCTTATAAAGGTGTCTTAAGCGTTAGGGAATGTTTGGAGGACTGGTTCCTATCATGACCACTGTAAGTAATTCTGACTGGGTGAGTTTGTCTAAAATCAGACATTTCACATCGAACCTCTCTGATGACTCTGTTTACACCTTAATCATTTGATTTTGCAAAAAGGCTTTAAAATCATTCAAAATTCATATTGAAGTTTTTGTAAAAAACATGAAAACAAGCTCATTAATCACAGTCATTTTGGAAAGCTAGGTGTCCACAGATTTTTGACAGGCAATGTAAATACACAACCTTAATAGTTTATGAACAGTGTTGTCAAAATGAGCTGTGCTGCTGTAATTAGTTTCTGCTGGAAGAGAGTAGAGACTGCAAGAGAGTGGCTGGTTGTGTTAGTCCATGTTAATGCACACACCCTCCGCAGGCGTCAGTGTATCTTCAAAGAGACAGATGTAGAGTTGTATTGGTTAATACATTGTGTTCTAATACACACACATCTCCCCACCCACACCCACACACACACAAACACAGCATATACAAACCAAAAGCACCCACACCGCTTGTGTTTCTGGCAAGCCAAGAGTGGTTAAAAGACTGAAGTCCATAAAGGAAGCGACAGGTCTATCAAGAGGCTTTTCCTTGCAGTGATTGTCAAACACACACCAGAAATATAAATGTATGTTTTGTATTACCCTCAATACAGTTATACATTATATGATTTGATATAGTCCAGTGAGTCATGTGAAAATATTTCCATTTCCAGTTGATTAGAGCATTCAAACTTTTTCCATTGTAACAATCCTCATCTCTGTCTCTGTCAGGCTTTCTATCTATTTCTCCATCTATCTATCTGTCTCTCTATCTCTCTGTCTAGTTGTATGTAAAGTCGTGACCCACTCACGTCACCCACTATATGTTTTGATGGATTTCTATTTATATAACATTTTGAGGGGGTGCATAAGATATAAAATGTGCCATCATTTTTGCACTTTTTTCTCATTTTCCCCCCTCAATTTTAAACAGTTGTGTAGCAAAATATTTCAACATTTGCACAGGGGTACCCAAAGGTTTGCATGGGACTGTACTGCCAGTGAGTTTTGATTTGTAACTTATTATTTAATAATAATCATAGTCAGATTTAAAATGTAACTCTAAAAATCTAATTATTACCGTCATATGGTACTTGTTAACTGGAATTTTAGAACCTGTCCTTTCAGCTATGAGAGATTTAATTGACACAAAATCCCCTGACATGCTTTATGATTGCGATTGTAAAGGCTTACAGTGAAATTGCCCTAAATGAACTGGAAAGAGTTTAAACTGGAAAGAGAATAGTCAACAAAAAAAGAGCAAAATAAACATGACAGGTGTCACTGCGCAGCACACAGCCTCTTGATATCACCCCAGTCCATCTGCTGTGTTGTGATATTAGTGCTTGTCAGAAGGCAGTGACCACTCTACCAGAATATTAGACTGAGAGAAAAGCGAAAGGGTTAGGATGCGGGGGTGGGGTGGGGGGGAGAGGTGGGGCGGACTCTGGGGATGCTGGCTTCGCTGCTTCACCAAAACCAGTTCATGGAGAGACGAGGCCTAGGAGAGTCATGCTGCTTGGCAACAGTTACCACGGTAACCCAGCCTTCAACCCGCTGACATTCCGCCATCCGCCGTCTCTTCTGAGCACCTTTTGTACAGGAGTGGAAGTGGAAGAGTGAGTTCAATCACATTCACCTGCTCACAGCCAACCTCTCAGAGGCGACAGCGCTGTTCCACCTGGGAGGGTTTTACTTTTTCACAGAAAATGTAAAAGGCACAGACTGCACAAAACACAAACAATTTGACCACCGCCTCACATTTAACAGTGCTACCCTACATGGACAAAGTACTGGGACCACACACCTCTTAATGATTAAAATGATGTAGCCCCTAACTTCCTGCGAAAGGGCAGTCTTTAAACTTCAGACATTTTGAACAATGCCATGCAGGTCCAAAGAATCCTGACCTCAACCACATCCAACACCTTTGGGGTGAATTGGAACTGAGAGGGTGAGCCAGGTGTTTTTGTATAATATCAGTGTTCTGATCTCATAAATGCTCTACGGAATGAATGGACACAAATTTCCATAGAAACTCCAAAATCTTGTGCAAAGCCTTCCAAGAAGAGAGGAATGTGGTACAGCTGCAAACGAGGGGCCAACTCCGTTTTAACTCTATGTATTGGAATAAAAAGTAATTAAAATCCCTGTTGGTATAATTGTTTCGTAGTTCATGTTAGTCATCAGTTCAGGGATTTCTGACCACAGAGCTGCTCTCGCCTGGAGGACTTTGAGTGGTCTGTGTTGGGCCACTTTCAGTAGTAACTCTGATGGCCAGCAGTGTTTTTGAGGTCAGAAATTAAACGTTGTTGGTACAAACAGCGCTTAAAAACAGATGGTCTATAATTTTACACCTTAAATAGTGGTCAAAGAAAGTAGATGGAGCTCATTAAAGCCAATGCTGAATGTACAGATTTGATACATTTAATAATGTTGAAGGGGAATGCATGATGTACTTACAATGTCCTGAACTAAACATGGGGTGAGGAACTCCTAGTCCTGGTCCAGCATGTTTTGGTGATTTCCCTGCTCTGAAACACCTGGCTCATCTCACCAGTTAACTATCAGGTTTAGTGAATGCGTTTGAGGAGGAGAACCAGTAAACTGTACTGACACCGTGCCTCCAGGAGCGGAGTTTGTGTCTCCTGTATTGAACAGCGACTGGAAGGTCTGCAGTACAGAGACTGGACACTAGAGGTCAGTTTAACACTACATTGATGTTACTCTTAAAGCGATAGTTCACCCAAAAATGAAAATTTGATGTTTATTTGGTTACCCCCAGGGCATCCAAGTCGAAGGTGACTTTGTTTCCTGAGCAGAACACAAACGCAGATTATTAGTTTTAGCCGTAGCAGTCTGGTAGTCATTTAATGGAAGTAGATGGGCGTCAGACCTTTTAAAATAAAAAAAACATGCACAGACAAGTCCAGATTACACCCTGTGGCTCGTGACGACACATTGATGTCTTAAGACATGAAA
>JBBKCR010000080.1:7592375-7609112 GCA_037577295.1 Ladigesia roloffi | reverse complement strand
ATATAATATAATATAATATAATATAATATAATATAATATAATATAATATAATATAATATAATATAATATAATAATCAGGCAGAAGCTCTTCCCACTATTTTTAAATTGTGGTACTATCTAAGAAGATGTGGCCCTCATGAGCCTATAAATGCTGAACTGGGTTTTTCCAACAAAAATTGCACACATTTTAGAGGTGTAATTTATGTTTTGCACATGCATTCCCCCATTCTTCATTCATTAAGCTCTTTTCCTCAGGCTTGCCTGACATCCTGGTATTAAATAATTCTTCAAATTCATTATGCCTGTGTGTTACCTTCAGATTTTGTATTAATGATTTTAGAATGCGGCTGAGTTCTCCTCCACTTGAAGAGGATTCTTTAATACTATATAAGTAGCAGAGGCCAAGTTGTAGGTATCTAAGAAATGTGTTTTTCATTGTCTGTATTCCACTACTCTGTAAATAGGCCATATTTGGAATTTAAAAATGTACAATAATTTTAAATGTTTCTAAAATTTCTGGTGAAACAAATTATTGTTTGTCTTGTGGGGTGTTGAGTAAGCCACAGACCTAAAATTCACACATTACAACAAGACACGTTACAAACTTCAAACTAGACAAAGAGTCTGATAGGAAAGAGGGTCTAGCTTTGTGGGGAAAAAGAGGGGGGGTTGTGTTCAGGACCCCTAGCAGATGGTCTCACTCTTCTGCTTTACATTCAGCTTGTCATCACGGTCATAAATCTGACAGCCATTAGCCCAGTGGTCCTAATGAGGAACATACCATCTGCTGTTTTAGAAAAGGGGGGTTTGTATAGATTATGTGGAGGAAAAGTGGTCACTTTACCAAAAGCACCCTTTAGCTCAACCTCCCTGTTTAGATTGAGATAAGAAAACACTTTACTATTCCCAGTGGAGGGAAATTTGCATTACTAAAGTACACAGTTCAATATACAGAATATTATATGCATATACATATATAAGTTAGTGATTATAGAAACATCGATACATATGTTTGTTGTGTTGTGACATAAATAAACATATATATATATATATACATAAATATATCTCTATGTTGTGATGTCGACAGTATAAATATAAATTGTTTTTGTTTAAATATGTCACTATAAATATAAATATATGTTTGTGATTATATAAATATACATTAAGACATTTGTGATGTTATGATGTGAATATATAACTGTATAAATATAAATATATATGTTTGCGCAGGGGTTAGCGCTGTTGCCTCACAGCAAGAAGGTCCTGGGTTCGAATCCCGAATCTTTCTGTGTGGAGTTTACATGTTCTCCCCGTGACCACATGGGTTTCCCCCTGGAGCTCCAGTTTCTTCCCACCACCAAAAACATGCGTGATTGGGGGTAGGTTGATTGAGCACAATAAATTGCCCCTAGGTGTGAATGTGTGTGTGAATGAGTGTGAGTGTGTGGCCCTGCGACGTGCTGTCCAGGGTTTCTCCCCCTTCGCCCATAGCAGCTGGGATAGGCTCCAGCCCCCAAACCCCCCAACCCCAACCACGAGTGCAGGATAAAGAGGTAGAAAATGGATGGATGGATGGATGGATGGATGGATGAATGGAGTTTGTCATGTGACATAAATATACAACAGTATACATACTATTTAAACAAATATAAAATTTGTCATGTTGTGATGTAAACATATAAGTGCTTTGATGTACAGTTTGAGACTGTATATCTGTTGCCGTGTAGTTTGGGTTGAATATTTTCTTGGCCACAGGCCTTTCTGACCTCAGAGCTCTTGGTGTCCACTCTCTATCCAGCACTGACACTGATGAGCAGATAAAAACCCCAACACCACCACTGTGCCCAGTACACTCAGCCCACTCCTGCACGTCTCCTAGACACTACCAGGTCAGCGTCACTAAGGAATGCTCCACGACCCAAATACTTTCTGGCCTACAGCTGCGATCAGAAAACTGGGGTAGAGGGGGCTGATGAACTGTGCAGCAACAGATGGGCTACAGTCTGCATCATATAAAGTGGACAAAGACTCCAAAATTCAGTGTTTCTGATAAAGTGAAATGTGTATATTAGTGCAAAATTTCGAAGCATTTAAACCTAGTTTCTTGATTCAGAGAATACTCAAGCATCTCAAGTGTCTACATTAATAATGTTACTTCCAGTTTACAGGCTGTAGATTACTGCAAAATTCATGACACTGACTACACCCAAAGAATGAGCCAATCAGCTTGCTGGCATAGTAAAAATGATAACAAGTAAATGGCTTTTATAAATTAGGCTTCACCTAAAACTACATGCAATAAATAAAGGGCTGACTACAGCAACACGTTCACATCTGCACTTCATCACTGTATAAAAAGAAACTTAAAGGGGCCATATTCAATGCTTTTCCCCTATATTTTAAACCCGGAGGTCCACTTACGACGTTTCTCTGGTTTACGTACCCATATTTTAACCATGTATTTTAGCCTAAAAAATATATGTAAATTATTTTTTGCTCTGTTTGGCTGCCCTGTAAATGTGTTGATTTATACGACATAAAAAGAGTGAATTCAAAATTGACTTGGAAATTTGTATCAAGGAACCGTTCAGACTGGTATTTTTAATTAAACAGTTTATTAGTTAAAAGTGTTTCTATTAGATGGGCATTTAAAAATTACTTAACTATGTCTTGCAGACAGCTATTATTTTCAGCATTCCATTCAGGGGTTTAGATACATACACAGTGCTTCATCATGAAGGTCTTACACACACACACACACACACACAAATACTGCATACTTATTGCATACACACACACACAAAAATACACACACACACTACCTACATACTGCAAAGAAACACACAGACACACACACATTGCATACATACTGCACACACACACACACACACACACAAACACACACTGCATACATACTCACACACACACTGCATACATACATAGACACAGTCACACAAGGTCCTATGCCAGCTGCTTAATTAGTTAATCCTTGCCCCCAGGCTCCTATGAAAGCCCTTGAGGCGTCCAGCATGGGGCCTGCAGGGACATGTGTGTCGACTGACTGAATGGCCTGGTGGGCAGGTGACAGGGATTAGCCTAAAAAAAAAACTCATGGCATACACAGTGCCATTCCACCGCAGGATAATGGCATGGTAATAAACGAAGACATAAAGCGAAGACAAGAAGCATACAGCTTGGCTCTTTCCTCTAGTTATTATATTTCACAATGGCAAACACCCACCGTGCCTTCCATATATACATATACTATAAGACAACCCATGTTATTAATGGCATCCTGGCCAAGAATAAACCTGATTCACAAAAGCCAATGCATTTGCTTGTATTTAGGCAATTAGTCATGATGAAAGCAACCACTTATAAATATGTGTCTGTAGGTGTTTATGTGTGCGTAAGTGTTTGTGTGTGTCTGTTTTTGAGAGTGTGTATGTGTTTGTGTTTGTGTGTGTATGTGTTTGTGTGTGTGTAGACATTGAAATCCAGAAAATTTGAGACAAACACTCATGCAGATCTTCATTACTGAGCAATAAACGTGTTCCTGAGTCATGGAAAGGAGCATTAATTTATAGAATCCCGAAAAAAGATAACGACCCCAGCACCTGGAGGGATATTTCCATTCTACCAACAGTTTATAAAGTGTTCATGAAATGTGTTCTTAGCCGTATCCTTCCCTTTCTGGTTGTTGCAAACATCCTGTCCCCTAAGCAAAGGGCCTATATTTAGAGGAAAGAGATGAACGAACACGTGTTCGGCTTAAAAATGGCCATAGATGATTTCAAACATGAGTGCAAAAATCTATTCAGTTTTCTTGGACGTCCACGATGCATTTGGAACACTCCCACAAAACATCATGATCAGAGCACTTGAGGAAATACACCTGCCCCACGTGTACACTTCAATAATTAAAGACGTGTACAAAAGCTCTATTATCCAGGTCATTTGTGGAGTCCAGCTAACAGAACTGATCCCCCTGCACCTGGGCATTAAAACTGGCTGTCCATGGAGCACAGTGAAGCTCATTTTAGCTCCTAATCAGTGGCTGGACTGGATGTGTCTGTGCGCTCCTTCTGGAATCATCTCCTCAAACCCTGTGCAAGCATTCGCTGATGATGTGCAAATGTCGTCACGCCCGGAGAACACCATACACAATTTGCTGAGCAGGACTGATGCCTTCTTAGAGTGGTCGGGTCTCGAAGTAAAGGAGTCCAAGTGTGCAGTTTTTTACGAAAGAAGAAGTGTTGAAATAGTCAAAATCTGACCGTGACCCACAATTCAAAATCAATGGGAAAATAATAAGAGTGTATTCCAGACACGAATCATACGCTTATCTTGGACACAAATTTAACACTGCTGGTGACTGGGATCAACAGATACAAGAAATCATTACTGAATACACCACAAGGTTGCAAATTACACATCCCCCTTGCCACTGCTTATGAAAGGAGATGCACTTTACCAATGTGTATATTCCAAGAAAGGTTTGCAGGACAACAAAAGTGTGTAAGCAGTGAGAGGATGGCTCTGAACAGTCACACAACCCGTGATGTCATTCATCACAGCAGACTTGAGGGGGGCCAAGGAGTTCCAGATTTGGAGTGGATTTACATCGCCACCAGGCTGTCCCACCTTCTAAACATGCTGAACATGTTCTCACAGTCAGAGAAATGGCTCGTGCATCAGATTTTCTTGACCTTGGAAAGCGCAAAGTCCCCTTGACCCCAGAATCAGAACCCAACTTATTAGGTTTCAGTACGAAAGCAAACAGTAAACTGGACACCTACGCCGGTATTGGGGTCTGATTGGAGTGCCTGATCTCAACGATCCCTGCAACTGGGCTGTTGCTGAGGTGCAGTGCTCTGGGGTTGATACCACACACACTAAACCTCATGAAAAACTGATCCAAGATAAAAACATCACTGTGACTGCAACAGTACTGCAGGACAGTCTGCGCCATTCAATTCCACCTGGGATCATCCGTGCGTCTCTGCTATCAACTAAACACCAGCAGCATCAGAGACACTGAAGAGGACTCAAACTCCAAGGAAAGCTCACTTGTATCCTTTCTGCAGATCTCTCCATCTCTCCATCAAAATTCATCTATCGATGAAGACATACACATTTTTACAGTCAAAGCGAGGCTCCAGGTTTACCCAGCACAGTTAAACCTGTCAATCTGGTTCCCTTGCTCCTCGCTGTATACATCATGGACAAGAACAAGTAATTGAATCTATGACATATATTGAACGGCTGTCATTTTTTAATTCTTTATGTATCCAGGCATAATAGGGTTGTGGACATTGTATAAGAGAACTTATCATCCATATTTTCTCCATCGGTATCAAGACATAAAAGCTGTGTTGTTAGATAGCAAATGTTTTCCAGATCCTCTCCAGAAAGGCCTGTGTTCTCTGGTTTAAATGCCTCCAGGCCTGACACCATCGTCATTGATGAGAGCAACAATAATCAGTTCATTCTGGAAGTAGGATGCTGTTTTGATTCTTGTCTAGAGGAGGCTTACTTGACAAAGCTAGTGAAATATCTCCCTCTTACACAGCAAATAACCGTCCCTGGCTATAGATGTCAATATCTGTTACTTATCTTTGGCAGCCTGGGCCACATGCATAGACTTGTCATTAGGATCTCAGGATAGGTTGGCTTTACAAAAGCAAGAGCAAAACAAATGATCAAATACTGCTCAATATCCTCCATTATTGGAGGCCAGCATATGTGGAGAAGAAGGTGTTGTGTGTACTGTTCAGGAGTTTGGAATCACTGCTGATGGTTCAAGTTATTTAAATCAACATTTAAAATAAAATGTAATGTTTTGTTGAAAATGTATAAAATATTGCATTGTGATTGTCAGTCACAGGTTTGAAATGATCAAAAATAGCCATATGTGTCCAGAATGATGAACAGAGCTTCTTCTAATTCAAATATTGAATAATACCTTTGATGTAACCATAAAATACGTTTGTCCACACTGTATATATGTTTACTGATTACAAAAATGAACATGACATATAGTGTGGACACTCATTCTACCATTACCTTTGTTTTTATTGCGACGTTGTACTTTTTTACTGGCAATAGCTTTGCACACTCATGAAATTTTTTTAGTCAGATTCATGAGGAATCGACCTGGAATTGTGTTTAATTAACAGGTGTTCTTCGTCAAGAGTTCATTAGTGGAATTTCTTGCCATCTTAATGTATTTGGGATCATCATGGTGGGTTGGTGCACAGTTTGTGATCCGGTTCCACTGCGGTTCTACTTCACATCATTGCAGTATTGCAAAACAGATTTTAGTTTATTTAAATCTTTTTTTTGTACTGCATAATTCCACATGTTCCTTCATCATATGGTGTGTTTTGAATATTAATCTTCATTGAAGAAAATAATAAAAACAAAGGAAAAAAAACTGAAGGAGACGGAGTGTCCAAACTTTTGACTGGTAGTGTTTAATAACAAACAGTAGCTCAGGCACATAAAACGCACACAATCTGCCTCACCCCTGCTCCTCCATCATCTCCTGCAGCTCCATGCACTTCAGCTCCACTCGTCTTTTCCTCTCATGGTCCAGGATCTCACGGTGAGCCTTCTTCACCAGCACTGGCTCCGGTTTTGGCACGCCCTCGTCTTCTTCGGGCTCTTCATCAGCTCTGGGGTGCGTAGTGGGCTGCAGGGGGACCCCATTGGCATCGTCCCCAGGAGAAGGAACCCTTGCCCCGTCATACATGGCCACAGCGCTCTAGAAAATAGAGAATCTTGTGATTGTAAGTTTGACAAAATCCACATGAGCATACATTCTGTATATACATATTTTTCATGTATCCACCGTAGCGTTATTAGATTCTCAATGAGTTTGATGTTAAGATATCAAATACTTGTTGACCTCGGTCTGGGTTTACACCTCCTTTAGATAAAGTGTGCTTGAAATTTAAGTTCATTTCCTTTATCAACAATTTTGTGATGATAATTATCAGGTTCACTGGTGCTACCAACAGGCTTATGAAGTGTTTATCGATGAGAAAGTTGGTGGTGGTCAGGTTCAGACTATAGTTCAAGTTGGCAGTTCTGTATCACTGCAATCAGGTTTGCACAGAATTTAAATAGTTATAGATCAGCGTTGTACAACTATACTACAGAATGTCTTTAAACCAAAGAAGATACACTGAAAAGTCTGCCACTGGTGTGTCCAGTGGTGGAAACTCTAGTGACTGGTTTCAGCAACTCAAAACCAAGATAGCTTGAAATGATGATCGTCAGAGGCGAGGTCCATGAAACAAAGAATGGTCAGAAACATGTTCAGACCTCGCCACAATTAATATTTTCACAAGGCTCTGCTTTTGACCATGAAAGCAAATGCTGGATCAAAGTGACAAACACAATTCCAGATTGTGTCTGCAAAGACATGTTTTCTGATAATGAAGCAGCTCATCCTCAGTCTGCAAGTACTGTAGGTTAGCATACTTTGTTCTTTCTCTGAATACGGTGTTTGTAAATGGTTTGAAAAAACGTGTTCTACAAGGAAAGCAATAATGTTGAGTTCAACTATTTATAGTGATGTGTTTGCGATTGCTCGCTATAAAAGCATTTGATATGTACTGCTGTGGTTGGATATAGCTATATAATATACTAAATGTATTTTGTAGAGCCACAGTTGTTTGAAATGAATTCTGTTTCATAAAGTGTTTGTTCACACAGAATTTTGTCAGACTCCAGTCTGCTTCAGAAACAATTTTCGAGTGGCCACAGCTCAAATTAGATTGTCTTGTGTACAGTCAGGTCTCTTTAGAAATGTGTCAGTCAACTGGGTTCAGATTCATAAACTTGGTGCTCTGGGTAGGGTCAGATTCAGTGTACCTGCTTGTACTTAATTTTTTTGGTGCTTGATTTTGGGCCCAATAAATAAATTAATTAATTAATTAATAACTTAAAGAAAAGCAACAAAAAATGTCTAAAACAGAAGCAGTAACTGTAAAACAATCTGAAATTTATGGTAAATAAATAGTTTTGAAAGTCATGAACAAGAAACACTAAGTTGATCATTAGGTAATGACTAATTGCCCCAAAAAGTCATGGACAACAGTCTACAAACTGACCCAAGATCAGTTCCCCATGATACAGACAGGAAATGTCACATCGCTTTAGTGAGTGAACATTCAAATCACTACTCAAGACAGTCTCCCTGAGCTGGATATTAATAATTAATCTCTCATGGCCTCTCTGCTCAGCTACGATTTTGATAGGTTGATGGTTATCACTGTGGACAGAATTACCATAAAAACCTTTTTTTTTTTCAGTGACAGGGAAATGACATAATTAATCATTACTGCTTATAGAAATATTGGTCTACTGGACATTTCAGTGATGAGCTAGGTAGACCTTCAGCTTCAGTAAAGAGAGAAGACTGGTGTCAGCTTTAGCTTGGCGTTTTCACACACTGCTAACTCTGTTGGGTGTCCCGGAATGACCCTGATCGTTGAGTCTCACACATTTGTCAAACAAATATACACACATACACACACTAAAAGCCTCTCTCCAAATGGCATTTCAGGGAAGAGTGAGATCTGATAGAGACACATTGGATATTACTGTCCATTGTGCAAGTTGGATGAGAGACAGACACAGGGAGAGAGAAAGAGAGAGAGAGAGAGAGAGAGAGAAAACAAGAGAGAGAGAGAACAAGAGTGAGAGAGAGAGAGAGAGAGAGAGAGAGAGAGAGAGATGCTATCTTCTCCATCTCTCTGGGACAGAGGGAAGAAGTTGCTCCACTAATGGACTCATTTTTCACCATGGAGAATTCTGTACCACATCGCTTAATCATTGTCAGTGTCATTGCCCCGAGTGTTCAGGTGTGGGGTTTTTTGGTGCCCCCCCCCCCACTTGGGACATGGGCACAAGGTGTACCTTTCCAAATGATTAGTCATAGGATTTGAGACATATTCCATTGAGTTTTTTCCAAAGCTGAGACGTGAATTGTCTGGACACTACTGCACTGTTAAATTAGTTTATGTACAATATATTAAATCTTGTTACATATGCTGAGTTACAACTGTCCCTTTAAATAGAGTTACGCCCAGTCAGCTCCATTTCACTCACTTTTGGCCAGTTTCCGACCACAAGGCCGCTGATGACTGGGTATTATTTGGGTGAAGAGCCATTTACATCTGCAATGACTAGATTTTATGCTGTATTGAAGGTGATGATACTACATACTGCTGGAGCTGGACACTGATGATTCAAGGGTCAGTCGGGCTGGTCCTCACACTAGGGCAGGAGAAGCTGTCCCCACAGTGTAACAGAACAAACTCAGAAGGGTTTTTTTACGAGTGAGCGACGCAGCCAATGTCGGCTAGTTAAAGCACCATAGAAAAATGAGTTTGTTTAGGACAATGCGCTGCAGTGTACTGATTGAAAAACACACTCGTCTGGAGGGTGGGGGCTGTGGTTAACGAGTAAGCCGTGCATTGTGGGTAAAGTCACGAAGCGTTGCACAGCCTAACAGGTGGCGTGGCAGCAGGAGGCATCATCACAGAATTCATTATGCACTAAATCATCGCCTCAAAAACACTGTGACTTGCATGCACACACTCTCTCACTCGATCCATGCCTCTACCATCTCTTCATCTTTTCTCCACCCTGCTCTCTGTCTGCATCCCTCTTCTCTCTAACAATCCACGCAGCAGACATATCAGAAGTCATGAAAGTGTGAGGGTATTTTTATGCTCATGTCGGTGCCTTGGGATGTGGACTGCAAGCTTGTTCCACTCCTTTCCTCTGACCTCAACCTTCAAATCAAACCAATGGTCTGCTTCTGAGGAATAGTATGTGATTTCACCACCACGCGCTTGATGGCCACTTTATTAGAAACACGTATTGTGGCTGGAAGTGGTGTAAAATCATTTTTTCAGGACTTCATCAGTGGTACTTTTCTGACCATTGAGCTCCTCTTGGCTTAATATTTCTGTGTGGTGGGCAGAGTTGGGCAGAATACTTAGTAGAGTCTGCACTGGTAGCAGTGAGTGGTGACAGATTACTGTGATATTATATTATGATTACATTCATGTAAGGTAACATTACAACAAAAATGTTATTAGGACTACATTTAGAGTACATGAAAAATGCCTCTTGCTCTAAAGTATACGTCTTATGTATTAATTCCATGGAGGTATCAATACTGACATTTTTAGGGGGCTCTTATCGTCTGCTTGAGTTCACTGCTGTCGTTCCCCTGAGTGAACTAAATTTAGTATATACAGCAGTACTATTCATCGAATGCCCACAACTGAAAACACTTTGATTTATAAGTCTGCTCAAGCAGGAAGTTCCATGTTTGTAAAGAAGCTGTTTGTTGAGCTCTTCTTTAGAGTCCATCTAACAAGCGCAGCTACAGACCATTCTGCCGTTTTAAAATAAATAAATTCTGTATATTGTTTTCAAAAGTTACTGAGTTCTGGATGAGTATTCCCCTAAAACATGCCATCACAATATGATACATTCTAAAAATGATGTATTTTCTCAACCTTGTCCTTCACACTGCTGTGCTGTGAGTGCTCCACAACTCAAATAATATCTGTTCCAGTGGTCAAAACCTGGCTAATGATGATTGGGTTGAGGGTGCATGGGGAATTGCAGTCAGTTATTGCAAACATGTAGTGGACTACCATGGGTACCCAGTGATTAGAAATACACAGCAAGTGTTTCCAATACAGCTGATGGCGAGTGTAGATTCCCAGCCATGTCGTTTAGAAGAACGAACAGTAGGAAGCACTTCATGTTTCCCAAGGCTGCTAATGGGGGTGCGGCAGTTATTAATGAAACAATAAACCATCAAGTCTGCGGTCAGTGAGAGATCCAACCTAAAGCATGACTCGTAAAATGCATCTTTGTGGTCCACTGCACTTCTGAAACAGGCAAGCAGCTGAAACACTACATGAAAAACAAAGTCATATCAGAGCCCTTTGATTTTCTCATTGCTAATAATATGTGTCCTTTTAAAGCAGTAAAAACGTTTATAATGGACATAAAACAATTACACGGATTGATGCTTATCCAAAGTCCTGCTAATTGAAACATCAGCGTCCAGCTTAATCTCCCATCCTGATAACTAACAGACATCATTTAATGGAGGGCATGCCATCATACTCCATGTAAATGACCTGCTGCTGTATGTCGTTCATTGCTATGGCACTGGGCCATGTCTAGACAACCGTGCTGGAACCATCTGCCATATGTTAAGAGAAGCTCTATCGTTAAAGGTCAGTTTTACCGGATTTTCACCAAGATCTGAGATCATGCTCCTGCAATTTGAAGCATGTTCAACAAGTTTTACCTTAACTAAACCTATAGATGCAACCTTGTTTAAATGGGAATTCAAATTTCTGCACAATGAGAAGAGTTGTGCGTAAACAAAGTCCTTCAGAATGCTTTGATGTGTCATGTTCTATTTTCAAATGCACCTCAATTCCTCACAGCGGTGGTGACAAGAACCTGATGTCTGAAGTGTTTACTGCCTTTAAAAGCTCTCTGACAGAAATGTGTTATATATAATGGCTATGAATACACTGCCTGATGCTTAAGACATTGTACAAAAGTTCTTAGAAGGTTTTAAAACAATATGTGCTAGGGAAAAATAGCCCACCCCTCAAAATGTTTTTTAAAATCATATTAAGTATTATATGTGTAGATATAACCTGAGAAGGCAAGTGTAGATTTTCAGGTTTATTTTAGATAGTAAATAAAATTCTTATATTTGTACTGTAGACATTGTGTTCATATCATTGTAGAGAAACGTGTATAATCAACCATTTCACACCAAAACTTTCTGAATAAACATCTCAACCATTATCTCAAACTTAGTCAGGGTCACAGGGGGAGCTGAACCATATGTCAGCTAAAATAGAGCAAAAGGCAAAGAAACAGATTCATCCATCACAAGGGCTCACACCTAGGGGCAATCTGGCATTCTAAGTAAACTTTACATTCATGTATTTGGACTGTGGGAGGAAACCAGTACCAGGTGGAAGCCCACAAAAACTTTACACTTTACACATTCAGGAGGTAACTTTACACATTCAGGACACAAAGTTCAGGGCCCAAGCCACCATATCACCTATTATCTCAACAACTGAACCTTTGAAAAATAACTTTTGTCCCTAATATATGGCCTTATCTGATAACTTAGTTCAAGCGACACTACATGGACAAAGGTATTGGGACACTATGTTTTTCAGGGTTTTTGTTAGGCCCCTTAATTACAATGAAGCTTTTAATGCTTCCAACTTTTTAACTCCAGCATGACCGTGCCCCAGTGCGCAAAGCAAGGGTCACAAAGACGAGGCTGAATGAGTTGCAAAAACAGTGAAAGCTGTTAAAACTGCAAAGGGAGGGACAGCTCCATATTGAAGCCTGTGAAATTGAATGCAAATTCATTAAAGTCCCTGTTGCTGTAATGGTAAGGCATCCCAATACTTTTGTCAATATAATGTATGATTAAACCTCATGTGCATGGCCCTAAAAGCATGATGAACAGTCAACAGTATGAAAAAAGAGGCTGTGTGAATATGTAAACAGCCACATGATGCAGTCAGATTTGGTAGAACAAACCAGAAGACTTTTATTTAAATCAAATCATGAAGTCAATAGGTGCTTTAATTATGCTACAACTCACGTCCCACTTATCAACAATCTGCACTGTGTACACACGGGATCGAATGAGCTTGGTCTTAATCATTTTCTCTCTTAGTAATGAGCCGCAGTCTGTGCAGCAAGACATGTCGCAAAGCTGACAGGGCCCAAAAAGAAGCAGTTCATTAAGCGACGTTCTTTGCATGAGGATTCTGGCCATGTTTTCCTCCCAACAGCACAACAGAAGCTGGCTGTCAGAGCTAGCTTCTGGTAATCAATGGCTAATAAAAGCAACATGAGGGGACTAAGCGCCTGCATTGATTATAGAAATCTCATAACTGTGCATGGAGCAAACAGACATTGCGCCACAAGCTTTGGGAGAATAATAAACACCGACACACACAGCAGATATGATTTCTGTGCTCAGCGGAAGTGTCTGGGCTCTCTCTATGAGTTTCTGTGAGATTCTGTGTGAGAGTGAGTATGTGTGTGTGTGTGAGTGTAAATGTGTGTGTGAGTGTGTGTGTGTGAGTGTGTGTGTGTGTCTGCCTGCATAAGCACTTGTAAAGTACTGACAGCTCGCTGTAAACTCCCACAGGAGAAGCAGGTTTCTCTTCCATTCTCAGTAATTGCACAGACTGCTGGATGTGCATTTCTCTCTCATGCTGAAAGTCCCCTGCCATCTCGGCCTTGTTTTCTGCTGACGCAGTTCTCTCATTCAAACAAACAACAGCAGCAAAAAAACGACCTGAAGCAAAAGCTCGTAACTGATATCATAATGACTGTCATATTCGTCTAATCCTGACATCCAACTGCTGGTATTTTCTCTTTGCAACAAAGACATGCAGTGTTGATTTTCTAAGTAAAAACAAGTAAACAAGTAAAAGAATGTCTACTTCTGAAAGAAGACATCTGTTTAAAAATGGGAATCAGTGTAAAAATGTGACATACATGCCACCCGATCCCAATTCACGCCATTTCATGACCTTTCAGATATCTGTAAGGTTAATGAAGGTCAATTGTAGCTGTGGGCAAATTTAGCTAAAAGGCAGCAATAGCAGTGGTGGTTGTGACATAGGAAAAGGGTGATGAATGGGGCACATGAACGACAATTGCCCACAAAGGGAGTCTGGCTGAATCAGTAGGTGACAGGGGGCTAGGGTTGTGTTTTCAATTTGTCAGAAGTTTGGATTTGCCATTTCGAAACTTTAATCTCTCAGTGGTAATTCCATTTGGAGACTTGGCTCTCCATGTCCATGTCAAGACTTCAGTCTCTGAGATTGAGACCATGTCAAGCTCACTGCCATTTAGTAAGGAATTTTAGTTTAGTCTTACTAATTGTAGGCATTGGTTTGTACAAATCTGAAACTACCTGACATGGCCAATTTGTAACTACTGTAACAGCTGAGTTGTAGTATGTTTAAAATAAATTTGCGTAGTAATTTACTAACCCTTCACCTGAATGATCTTATTTGTTATATGAAATACCACCGCTGTTTAGTAGAGAATTTTAAATTAGTCTTATTACAGGTATTGTGTTGTATGAAGTTAGAACAATTCGAGAAAGCTATTTTGTACCGTAATCGTTGATGTTTTAAAGGAATTATATCTGTTTTCTAAAACTGGACTTAGCTACTTTGGACCTAGCTACTTTGTTACCAAGCATAGCTGCTATCCAATCTACATGCTACAATTTCTACTTGTCTTTTCTTTTAAACTCCTCATTTACTCCACAGTCACTACAAAACCAAACACCATAATTTTATCTCTTGAAACGACCTTCATAATTTTCATACAGTAATTTGTTTTGGGATTTTTCAAATTTGTCTGTTAAATAAAAGAATCTCCTGAATTAACACCTTAAATTTAAGTCTAAGGGGTTATACACACATGCCTTAAGTTTAATTTAATGGTCAATTTAGGGGTCATTTTCACAAATTCAAATGAAGATGTTTGGTGTATTTTCAGGGGTAAATTAAGGTAGGGAGATTTTTTACCTATAAAGTAAGTCTATCTATTTTAAGCTGTATTGAACGTGTCTGTATATAGAGCCATGTCTATTAGTGCTTTCAGACAATTTACAATTTAGATGCTGAAGAATGTCACGTTAGGCCTACTTTTGATCATATTAATGGCCTGAGGATGTGGTGTATAAGCGCTAAGGCCTTTCTGTGCTGTGATTCACCAGACAGGCTTTGCATCAAGTGAAAAGTTTGCTCAAGAGTGATAAACTTAGACATCAATGTGCTAAATGTGGAGAGAAAGGCACGTTAACCCTGTGTTCTCCAAAAAAAGGGCGTGAGCTTCAATCTTCCCTACTCTCTAATAAACAGCTCGCATTGCAACTCATTATCACCTCAGAAGTGTCTCTGAAATGTTCTTCTCACCCTGATCTGGTTCTCTGACACTGTGTCTTCATCACTGGAAGTAACAGCGACCAGATACACTTCAACTCTTGCTCCTAGCGTTCTGGTTAGGGATGGAAATCTCTAATCATATCAGAGTTTGATTTGACTTTGCTTAAGATTCAAAAATTCAAGATCTTATTTATTAATATCTAAGACATACATGGGAATCGAAGTGCCGTTTCTTACTCTCTGTTGTGCATAACCCTAATTAGAACTAAACATTTTAATCTAGATTACAAGTTTTAATTGAATTACAATAGACATTCGATACAGACTAAATAAGACACAAGACAAACAAATACATTTTGCAGTAGTGACAACTGGATGGCAGTTTGATGTTTGATTTTAAAATGGAAACCACGATATGGAAATCACATCATTTCCATTTTTAGTTCAAGAGAACCTGCTTTCACACAATGAAAGAAGTATAAAACTAAATTTGAAATGTGTTTGAGCAAAAAAGTAATTGAGCAAAAAAGATAAATGTGAATGGTTGTAATTAGCAACTCAAAACAATAAATCACAAACAAGATTTGATTGTGTTGTTTTAACACTCATTATGACGACTTGTGGAATCACATGCGTTGATTATTTGATTATGTATATACTTGATTATTTTTCCACCCCTCTCCCAGCACTGACAGCATGTGCAGAACAGGGAGCTACTGCCACAAACCAAAACAAGACCCAAATGAGTCTTTACTGTTTTATGTCAAATTCATAGTGATGCCAGATGTTCCGCAACCTTTAGCCACGCAGAGTTTTTTTAGCCATGCTAACTCTCAAAAAGCTAATTTGTCCACGTCTGCATTGATGAATAACACTGTCCACCCCATCTCCTGATACAACCATACGCTGCATTCTGCTTTGCTGGAGCTCCCCCTGTCTCCCACCCATGCTTCGTCCGGGCCTGACGCGCCGCCAATGCTAGTTTATTTTCCTGAGTTGTGCTCTTCCTAGACTGCCTGCAAAGAGGTAGCAGCCTACAGACCCTGCAATCTATTCCAGCCTCAGTTTCTGTCTCTCTGAGGGCCTACGGAAATAAACGCACCACTTCCAGGCACTTGCTCCTCTCCAGGAAGCCACTCACATTGGGCTGGAAACAGAGGCTCAGAAACAGCCAGAAAAATAGAACCAAATAGACCCAGAGTAAAAGCAGTTTTGAAGACATTCAACAGCGCTTATATATATTAGGGCTGGGAATTTAAGGCGTTAATTACATTAATTAATCACAGAAAAAAATAACGCGTTAACATTTTTAATGCAATTAACGCTTTAAGCCCTGCCACTAGTTGGCAGACATGTAGTACTTCCATTCAAGACCAAAAATACGTCATCTTCCCGTTCAAAGTTTCAAGTTAACAGCAGGGGAACCGAGTCCCAAATCACTGCAGCTTGAGCAGCCACAGAGCGCAGTTCAGTTCACAGCGCGCCAGTAAGTGTGTGAGATTTGGAAGAAAAAAACGTCAAAAATGTTTTTTTAAGAAGAATATTTTCCTTTTGGAAAAGATGTTTGCGCTTTTCCGGGTTCAACTTTGTAGCGCAGCTGTGTGTTCATGCATGGCAAGAGTGATCACAAAGCAAAAACACTTGTTTATTTCCACACTATGCCCATCAGGAAAGTGGGTGGCAGTGGTGACCGTGGTCGTATTGTCTATCGGAGAGGTGCTGGGCGAGCTAG
>JBBKCR010000080.1:7571115-7583078 GCA_037577295.1 Ladigesia roloffi | reverse complement strand
AATAAACCTCAGAAACAAAATATTGCATTTTTTTCCAGACCAATATACATATAATGTAATACATGTACACTTACACACATATAGTGTTCTGAAAAGTCCTTTTAATAGCAATAATTTTTTTATTGCTTATTTTGCTGTCAACATTACACTTCATATAATGTCCATGCAGTATTTATAAATACTGAAATTCTGTATTGTGATACAGTCTTGATGCCCATCAGACTTTTGTTTCTTCCAATATGTTCTAGTTAGGTATTCTCAGCTAACACCCTGAGTGTGAAAGGACAGCACAGCCGCCTTTACAGTGATGTGTGAGGGTGCTCAGATCATTCACACACTAAAGCAGGTGCACCAACACGAAAGAAAGCTCAGGAACACAATGTGACAGTGTAGTGAGAGCTTGTAAAACCAAAACAGAATCTAATTGAATATCAAATGATCATACAGTTCATGAAATGAATGTGCTGGAAGAAGGGAAAATGGGTAGTTGTGAGCATCAGAGTGACTTTAACAAGGCTCCAACTGTGATACCTAGACCACTTGGACATCTCCAAAAAGAGTTCTGAGAGGTTTCCAGTGTGGAGTGGTTATTACCTACAAAAAGTGGTACAAGGAAGCTACAAGGTCATGGGCACCCAAAAGTCACTGATTTCCATGGGAAGTGAGGCTAACTCATCTGGCTTGATCTCACATCAGAGCTACTGTAGCACAAATTACTGAAGTTAATGCTGTATATGAAAGAATGTTGTGAGAACCCAAGGTGCATCACAGCTTGCTGGGTGTGGGACTATGTAGCCACACATTGGTCAGAATGGCCTGTTAGTCTGTGTCCACCACCTACAATGGGCACGTGAGCATCAGAACTGGAGCATGGAACATGATCTAATTGATCATGTGTTCTTTACACGATGTGACTAGCTGGGTGTGTGTACATGTTAGAAGGTGGCACATGACCAAGGTGTTGGGGTGTTGGGGTGGGGGGTTGGGGGATTGGGGGGGTCGTATGAACTAGGGGCTGCTGAATGCCATCCTCAAAAAGAATCCAGAGAAGAAAAACAGGACGCGGGGAGAAACCATCTCCAGAATTCCACTGACATGTGCTTGTCTTTGTGCTTGCATAGTCCAGCCCCGAGGAGCATCTCTGTTCACCGTGATGAGGCCTACTCACCCCGCCACTCTGAGCCACACTGGCAAGCCCTCTAGTCTCATGAGTGTTCGCACCACCTCCTGCCTCTCATCACACCGCTTCCCTGCCAGCCTACAGCACAACTCTTCCTCTAACATATCTTCCATAAAGCGAAAAACAGTCACTGGGTTTGCACTTCACCCCTGCTGCTATATGCATAGACCACACACATACACACACACACTGTAATAGCTGCAAAAGGGACCTACATCATATTAAATTCTATATGTTTAATTGCAATATCTTTAAACTCTATATTGGTCTGACATCCCAAAACTTTTGTCCATTTAGTGTATATTTAATATCCATACTTGCACATACTTAACCTGCTCCCTCCTCATTACTTCAAGAGGAAACACAAAGATGCCTAGTCTGATCATCAACATCATTGGTTTCCATGAAAAATGAGAAATGAGAGCCACACTGAGGGCAATGTAGAACATTTTAATACACTGTTCCAAAGAAAGATTATTAAAATAACTACACACATATAACCCAAACATACATACACATGCACAAATATACACACATACATGTAAGCCTCGACCCATGCACATATACACATATGCAAGCATCCACTCCCATTCACACACAGAAACACACACATAAACACACACATTCAGACATTCTAAGATAAGTCATGATAAGACTGCAGCACAGCTGTGGGCTGCACACATCAAAGACAAACAGCTAATCCAAATCCCCCTCCCTACCAGACCTGCATTTACAACCAAGACAGCGAGAGGGATTAACACTGGAGTGTGTGTGTGTGTGTGTGTGTGTGAGTGTGTGTGTGTGAGTGCGCAGACTACATGTTAAATATGGATGTG
The DNA here is from genome assembly GCA_037577295.1 of Ladigesia roloffi. NCBI lineage: Eukaryota > Metazoa > Chordata > Actinopteri > Characiformes > Alestidae > Ladigesia > Ladigesia roloffi. The sequence continues at coordinate 7,581,062 of JBBKCR010000080.1, read as the reverse complement.
CGCTGATAAGAGTGCAGAGGCGTGTTAATTTGGCCACCAGCACACTCTGATGAAAATAGGGCTTGCTCAGTTGCTCAGTGTGTGCGTTTGTGTGTGTGTGTGTGTGTGTGTGTGTTAGGTTCAGATGCCCAGTGCAGCAGAAGGAATGATGTCCTTTGACAACTGCTACAATAGCACCCACAGTACACCACCACACTTCCACTGAGAAAAGCATCCATCTGACTGTCTCCCCTCTCTCCTCTCATTATTTTACTCACTCTTTCTTTCTCTGTATCTTTCTTCATCTCCCTTCTCTTTTCCTCCTTCCCTCTTCCTATACCTCTCACCCTCTGTTCTCTTTCTGTTTCTCTTTTCTCTTTCCCCTCATTCCATTCTAGCTCTCTCTACCCCTTCTATCTCACCTGCTCCCCTGATTCCCTATCTTGCTCTTTCCCTTCTCTCTCTTCAACTCCACACATCTCTCTCTCTTTCTTTCTCACTCCTTCTCTAATACTCTTTCTTTCTCCTGTCCTGCCTACCCTTCAATCTCTTTGTCTCTCTCCATCTCTTTTTCCCCTCTTCAACCCTGCTCTCACTGCCACATTGCTCCCTTTCTTCCCTCAATCTTTTTTATGTGTACCCCGCTTCCCTCTATCCCTCTTGCAAAGTGGAAATGTCAGGTCCCATCGCTCCATCCTTAGCAATGCTTCTTTAAAATGTGGAAGAGGGGAGAGCCAGTGTCTCTTATAGCCCCCCTCTATTAGTACAGTCAGTAGAGAGAGACAGAGAGGTGGGGGGAATAGAGAGATGGGGGAGGTCCCGCTGTGTGTGAACATTTCAATTTAGTATTTAAACACACATTCCTTTTGAGAAGACACACATGTAAAACCAGGCCTGCCTGCTGGTCGTTCTTTACCATATATTCATCTGTACTTTTGCAGAACTCACACACAGACACACACTCACACACACGCCCAACATCCCCCAGCGGTGATGTGTGTCCTTCAGGGGAATGAGGGATAAGAGAACTAGGGCAGGGGGAGGAGGAGGAGGAGAGGAGGACAGATTTGATGAAACTGAGGCACAGGGAACAGAGTAAAGCAGAGAGAAAAGAGGCAAAGAGAGACAAATAACCGAGAGGAGAATCTGAGCTTAACACTCTGTTTATCTGTCCACAAGTTTGTAGACACCTGCTTCTTCAGCGTTTCCTCGAAAATCAATGATATTGACAGGATGTTTGTTCCCTTCTTGCAAGAAAAGCCTCTACTTTGCAGTAGATGCTGAAACCACTTGATTTGATTGCCTTCAGACTTTAATGACTTTAGATAGGCACTGGTGTTGGAGGACTAGTCCACTATCACAAATCCTTCTCCATCTTAGCCTAAGGCAGTTCTACTTCTCCACATCTCAAATCTGAGGAGCTTTATAACCCTCTAGATGACACTCAGCAGTAAAAATGCCATATGTGCAACTGGAGTTAACAATGGGGCCACCTCAATGTAACTCAATTCACTAAGGGCTGTCTGGATACTTTTGGACACTATAAAGACTCAGCCTCAGACGCTCTACCCACATAGACTCACAGACTGTCTGTCTGCTAAAGTGGACACACCTTTCTGTTTTTTATGTGCTTGCTAATACTTATCACATTGCTTCCTGTGGGTCTGTTTTTGTTTCCACCATTTCAGCAATTGCCCCCCCCTTCCCACATCACATCAGGTCTGTGGTTGGTTGTAATGTATGTCAGTCATCAGTAGGCAGTTTGGGTCATGTTGAGTGATGAAGCACTAAAGATAGACAGTCTGGCTTGTGAGACCACAAGCAAACCAGGCTGAGCATAGAAGGTGGATGACAGAAAAAACTCAAATTAAGCAAAGGATAACCTGCGGAAAGCATCAAGAGCTTTGAGACTGTGGTGAAAAACACAATACGAAGTAACACCGCGCAGTTCAAATCTCATACGGACGCCTGCTCGGCTTCAGTCCCACACCTAAACATTGGTCTTGACAGCTGTCATCAGCATGTAGTAAACTGAGCCCAAAGCCACTTTCCACTACATACACTGTCTGTCAAAATTTTGAGACACCACTATGGACATATAATGAAGGTCGCTGACATATAGACTGGCCAGTTTTCACAAGAGGCAAATTGCAGGCAATGCAGACAGCAGTGGATGTTCAATATATGTCGAATACCTTTATATGTAGCTTTCTTTTTATTGATTTGGAATCTCTTTAGTTTGGAATGGAAAATGGTTTAGGGACATCACAATACGTATAGACTGCGTATATACGTATAGACTGGCCAGTTTTCACAAGAGACAATATGTAGGCTAAAGGTGAACCATTTATTAAACACACAACCAAGCAAACACTACAGAAGAAAGGAAAACAAAAAAAACAAGGTACAGCGAGACAGACTCAGGCCCTGACAAGGAAACAGAGAAATGTATGGGCAACTTATAAACAAGACAACTCTCTCCGAGGTGGATTATTAATATAATACAGCAATCATGCGTCAGCTGGTACAGAGGGACAAACAAAAGCCGCATGCGGCTTCTTAACAGGCGGTGAGCACAACGGTCTGTTTACATGAGGCTCTAATGCTTATTGACGTACTGAAACCAGTCTAACAGCAGAAAACTAAAAAAGACTTTGATACAGAGAGCAAGGCAGAGAAGCACAAAATCATTCTCAGGGATCTGAATGAAACAAAAACGTAAAACGAAGAAAACAAGGTCAGACCAAAAACCTCATTAAGCACTGAGCTCCCTACAGAACTGTAGTGGAACATCTTGCAACATAGAGCATCTTTCTACATTCTTTTTTTATATAAAATAAGATGTTGAAGCTAAAAAAAAACAAATACACCTGAATAGAAGTGACATTCGTCAACAAAAAAACAATTCTTTTTCACCTGGGTGTAACTGTGCTCTTATAACTGCTTTCCTTGAGGTTCATGCTTCCAGTGACCCGTAACTGAAGTGGGAACGCTGGGAAGGGCTAACGTGCACAAACAGGGCCAGTTTAAGAGAATGTGTGTGGTGCAAGTTTGCAAGATTGGACTGACCCTATCCTACAACTCAGCAATGGTTGCCAAGTCGCTTCATTCACCTAAAACCAGCTCCATAAAAACAATCAGTTAGGAACAAAGCAACACAAGTGATTTCAAACAGTCCAGAGGGGAAAAAACATGCTCAATCTGGCAACCCCACTCTGTTTAAGCAGGGGTAAAGCCAGAGCAGGCAACAACAGCAGTGGATTAAGGGTGGGAGGAGAGGGAGGGGGCAGATTGTACAGACGAGCAATAATGATGGCAGTCTTGTCAAAGACACTCTAAGGCTAAAAACATATAGAAAAGGCAGCACAGTTATATTTACGTAGTAATTTTATATGTAGCTTTCTTCTAATCAGTTTGTCTTCAATTTAATTTGGAATGGAACATTTTGAATAAGAAGTCCCTATTTGTCATATTTGACCACACCACAGCAGTGTGAAACAGTGAACAGTGTGAAATTCTTTCTCTGCATTCACCCAGGAACACAGAGAATTCTGTGGTGCCACTGGTAGTCCTGGGATTCGAACCCACGATTTTCTGAGGCAACTCCCTAACCACCAGATCATCTGCTGTCTCAATAACCAACCCACACAAACAAATAGTAAGTGAGAAGTAAAACAACAAAAGTGATCCAAAACAGTATAGATGGGCATAAAACTCATTCAATCTGGCAACCCTTCTCTGTTTAGGCAGGGGTAAACCCAGTACAGGCAATAACAGCAGTGGATTAGATGGTGGATCTAAATTAACGCATGTGTTAAACTAAATTATGAGAAATAATAATTCTATATTATTTTGTAGCGTTTACCGAGCTTTAAAGTGGAGAAAAAACGAGAAAAACGAGAGGAGCGAAGTGCAGTCCAGACACTTTAGCATAACAAACACGACGAAGGCCACCAAAAGACGGTTAAAACACTAAACACGGCCTCCGAGAGAGAGTCAGACCCCCGACCTGATCCCCCCGTGAACAATAACCCAATCTGCTGTTTTTTGTCAGGCTGGACCCGGGTATATCCGTTGCTCTGCTCTAACGGATCTTTCTGTGTTCCTAACTGCTCCAAAGGATCTTTCGGTATGATTGTTGTTTTTCCGTAGCTCTAATCTCACGGTGATCTGTGTTCCGTTGTTTCTATTTTCTCTGCTCTAACGGGTCTTTCTGTGAGCCGTGGTTTTCCCGTTGCTCTACTCTAATGGATATGAGTGTGTATGACCGTTGTTTTCCCTTATTGGCTCTAACAAATCTCTCAGTGTGACCGTTGTTTTTCCGTTACCTGCTTTAAGAGATATATGCGTGCCGTTGTTTTGTGTGCCTTTGAGCCTAACGGATCTTTCCTGTGTGACCGTTGTTTTCCGTGGCTCTGTTCTTACGGTTATTTCTGTGTGTCTTGTTTTCCGTTACGTGCTCTAACGGATATTTCTGGGTGTCGGTAGTTTTTACGATACCTGCTCGTGCTCGAGGCGCGCGCTCCGGTTCCGTGGTTGTCTCGCGCGGCCGGACCGTTCCTCTCCTCGCGCTGCTGCTGAAGTGCTGGACAGCGGCAGGAGCTTCAGAACCGTCCAAACGGGAGAGGAGGGGGTATCGCCCCCTACAGGACCGGAGGGCTTTTAGAGCTGCAGCGTGAGAACAGGGCAGGGTCTAGAATCTGCAAAGCAGGACACGACCATCATCAGTAAGTCAGTTCTGTAGTGCGTAGCACACTATATGGTCAAAAGTATTGGGATCATTACACCAAGAGGGATTTGAATTACATTGATATGGTGTTGCGCCCCCCTTGTAATTGCAACATTAGTACTATATAGAATTACCTAACCATTGATAGATTTAATACGTTAAACATACAATTTCTAAAGTAATATAATTAAAATATATATATTTATATATATAAATCCTCAGATGATTCAGAAATCAGAAATCAGTCAAATTTCGCCTATTCAAGAGAATCTTACAAAATCGATGGCAACTTCATTATTTCTGTTCTCAATTTCTTCTCAGATGTTTGTTGGTGTCTGGCATATTTTCTTTTTTTTTAATAAGCACAATTAAAGTCTGAAAAAAACACAACAACTATTAAACAATTTGCTTCCTCCCCTTTCTGCCTGTTTTGTAGCAGTTCAGCAGCACCACCTGCTGGGAGATGGATCAGAGCTCTGACAAACGGTCAAACCAACACTATATGGACAAAAGTATAGGGTCAAATCTGTTTTTCAGAGTTCGGGCTAGCCCCCTCATTTACAGTGAAGGGGAATCTTAATGTTCTAGCATAAGACATTTTGGACAACGCAATGCTTACAACTTTGTACACAGTTTGGAGAAGAATTTGATCTATTCCAGCATGACTGTGCCCCAGTAAACAAAACAAGTTAAAGAAAGACATGACTGGATAGGTATGGTGTGGAATAACTTGACTGGCCACACAGAGCTCTGATCTCAATCCCAGCCAACAAATTTGAGATAAACTGGAACAGAGATTGTGAGGCATGTCTGACCCCATAACTGCTCTACAGAATGAATTGACACAACTGACACAAAATCCCACAGCAACAAAATATTGTGAAAAGATGTTAAAGCTGCAAAGGGTGGGATCAATTCCATTCTGAGTTGATGTGGATATCTGACCATCACACTTACATGAGCTTTGTGCTTATCAGATATCCCAGTCCTGAATCACAGGCTTTAATATGGAGTTGGCCTCCCTTTGAGTTTATAATCTTTCCAAAAGTGTGTCTGGGGGAATTTTTGACCAGTCAATCAATTAAATATTTTTGAAGCCAGACAGGCACTGTTGGATTAAAAGGGCCTAGTTTGGAACTGACATTCCAATTCATTTCAGAGGTGCTTAGCACTTTGAAGCGTATACTATAATGCCTTTATACACTGGAGCTTTAACATTATTACTCCACCATTATCTCCAGTGTTGGCACTTTACGTTCCAGTAGGTAGCATCACAAAGGTATTCACCCACCGAATAGGAATTGTCCATCACACTGCCAGACAGGGAGTTAGTGGGGCAGCTGGAGACCTGGGGGTAAAATAGTTGCTTCTATGGTCATGGGTTCAAATCCTAGGACTGCTAGTGGCACCACTGAGATCCCATTATGTAAGGTACTGCTCCCGCAGCACTGTGTCGCAGGCAGCCCACTGTTCCACTTGGTGAATTGGATGTGTGCAGAGAAAGAATTTCACACTGTTCAAACTCTGTACTAGGGAACACTTTTCATTACTTCCCAATTTAATAACTCCAGAGTCTACTCCAGCCGCCATTTGGTATTGTGCAGTGATGGCTGTGCAGCTTTCAATACTGCTTTCAGATGAAGCTTGGAACTTGAGATTTTTCAGTGCTTGGCCAACCTATTCAGTGATTTTTTGTTGCATCTATGTATCCATTTCTGTAGAAATTCTCACAGTTGGCTTTCAGGTCATATAGACTTGCAATCTAGTAGAGCAGAAATTTCACAGATCGCCATGTGTGGCAGTGGGGTTAACGTGTGTCAGTGTCATGTTCAAAATAACTGAGCTCTTCAGTCTGACCCATTATTCTGGCAGCCCTTGTCTATGGAGACTGCATGGTTCTGTTTGATTTTATACAACAGGTGGCTGTGGCTCAAAAGGCTGAACTCAATATGAGAAGGGATGCACACATTTATCACTGAATCATTTCTCAACCTTTCCTGAGAAAAAGTTTTCTCAAACAGATTTAAAAAAATGGATAGGATTTAAATAATGTAAGTATAAATAAAGTGAGTCAAATTTGCATGTGTTTTTCTTATGACTGATAATAAAACAGGTCTCAGAAAAAAGAACAGTCATAACTAGGCCAACAGAGGCAAACTGGGCTTTTATTTTCAAAAACATTAGCCGAAGGTAACACAGTATTAACCTGAGAAACGAAACATTTGGTGAAATAAACCTGCCACAGTGCATTTCCATTTCTATTGTAACAATCAAACATGATCAAGAAGGCACAGAACGTTTAATCTTTCTGAGTAAAGATGAAGTTTCACTCCTGCAGTATAGCACAATGAGAAGGCAAAAAAACAGCAGGTTAAAATAGTGAGGCACTTCAGGCCATGACAGGCTTACTATGTGTTCAGCATACTACAGCTACAGAAAACGAAATCTGAGATCATCTGTAGCAGCTGTGATTCCTTTTTATGGTTTGGAGAAACTTCACATCGTTTCTCATTAGCACAACTTAAGACAACACTGTGTGTATCTGAAATCTTTTTCTTTAGTTTTGCACCGGCGCTTCAAGGCAACTGTAATGGGAGCATATAGCTATTAATCGCTACCCCATTCAAATGGTTCTAAGTAAAGAAAATGGTTATACACTACCAGTCTAAAGTGTGGACACTCCATCTCATTCAGGGTTTTTTCTTTGTTTGTATTATTTTCTACATTGTAGTTTCATATTGAATAGAAACAAAATGCTGAAAACATGGAATTATGTAGTAAACACAAAAACAGAATATGTTTTGTAATAAATATAGATTGTTGGGTTTTTTTTTACTTAGTTAAGTGGTTCTTGCCATAATGTGGAGTAGAACTGTAGTGGATCACATCTGATGATCCCAAACACATTAAAAAAGCAAGTAATTCCACTAATTAACTCTTGATGAAGATAGCCTGTTAATGAAACACCAATGTGATTTAAAAAATGTCAAGAGTTTGCAAAGCTGTCATCAGAGCAATAGGTGATTTTTTCAAAATTATTTGAAAACTGCCAATAATAAAAACAATGGAAATCACTGAGTGAGAGGCTGTGTCCAAATATTTGCCTGTTAGTAATAATTGTAGGCTTAAGCACCACTTAGCACAGTTTTGACCAACTCGGCCCTTAAATGTCTTGAACCAACAACCCTTTACAGTGAAGCAGGTGTTAAAGCAGAGTAAAGTACACTTAAGTGTTCTGGGGCAGGGGATCTCCAGGACTAGCTCTGGGAAATACAGCTCCAGAGAACTTTTGGTAAGAAAATATAATATAACACTACATTTAAATAAACATACTTGTGAGTTTTCAAGTAAGTAAATACGTGGCTGTGTGGCTTCTGACACTGTATATTACTTTTTGCTAAAAACAAAAAAAAATGCAAATCTAACTGCATTTTCTATCTACAGCAAATGCTCATTCATTGTTTCTTCTGAATACAATTGTACTAATGGGAGTTTAATCCAGTTTACACAACCTTCCTTTTACATCTTTGGAATATTTCAATTTTCTTTGGTTTACTGAGCTAAGAAACTAACATTGCTAAAGTTAGAAATCAATATATTTTCCAGATACAGCCATGGACAAAAATAAGAAACTACAGTTTGTACAAATTGCCACAGTGTGTGTGTGTTTGTGTGTGTGTGTGTGTGTGTGTGTTAAATGCACAGGTTGCTATTCTTTTCGGAACTATTGTAGTCAGAGCTGTGTAAAAAATTAATACACACCTTCACTCCTGAACCAGCTTCTGATGGATGCTGACTGCACACACTCTGCTCGAAACATCACTGTTTTAATTGTAATTTAAAAATAATGTAAGAGCTTTGTGTAATTTAACATTTCCAATTAATATAAATACATAATTATATGAACTATTTTTGGAAATTTCTCCCTATTTTTAGGAATTTTTAATGAAGTGTGTTAAACATTCACGACATGCACATTTTACACAGAGAAACTCCCACAAATTACCAGGAAAAAAATGATGTGGTCTCTTATTCTTTTCCATGGCTGCACATCCTTAAACCATCTCTCAACCCACTTGGACTGAATCCTGTATCCACTTGCATCTGGCTTTTCTCTGATCGTTTTTATAGTTCACATTTTTCCTGAGTCCTAAATTACAACCACAGATATACTCTACATCTATAAAGAGCTGTGCGCGGCTGAGAGTTTGAATTATTTCTTTTAATCGAAATGACTTAGGCATCTACTGAATTGGATTAAAACTGGGTTAAGTGTGAATCTAATCTGTTACTTTAAAGTAGTTTCACTCATACGAAAAGGAGGCTGGTTTGAAATATAGTACATTTCACACAGTGTCAGAAAACACTTAACAAACATTATCTGAGACTAACTTCCCAAGGTTTTCACAATGCCAAACCCCTGACTTCCATTTTATCCTAGATGCATTAGCCTTTGAGCTCCAGGGCAAAACTAAATAGGCAAACTTTCATTGCCAACAGTGTTTTTGCTGTCTGAGAACATTTTTAGATAAAAGTGAGGCACTGTACAATAGCAGAAGGGTATTAATGTGATTTTGTTTTCCTATGAAGTACTTGTGGTGTCATGACTCCTACACTGAAGGTGTGTGTGTGTGTGTGTGTGTGTGTTGGGGGGGTTATTTGCTGTAGCTGTTAGAGAGGATGCTGTTGTTGGCTGTAACTGTGAGAGGGATGATCCTGAGTGACCGCTTGAGTGGCCTGCTCAGGAACCAGGCTGGGGTCTGTCAGAATGGACGTAGAGGTGCTGAGCAGGCGGAGTGAACTCAAAACGGCTGGGAGAGAGAGAGAGAGAGAGAGAGAGAGAGAGAAATAGAGGCCTATTGTTACTTATCTGTATTGTCATATAACTGTACCGTAATATAAAGCTCTGGAATTTTTACATCCACATCTCTATGAGTATCACAAACATTCCATACCAGTGTCTGTTAAATTCATACACAAGCACCTCATTCTGCTTTATGAAGTACTGATTAGTGATCAAATAAATCAAATCTAATTTATCTCTCTCAAAAAGGTATCTTTTATAACACATGTCAGAAAGGACATATAGGGTGTTGTAAGACAGAATGATTCCCAAAGAAAACAACCATTTTACTAATAAAAACTCAAGTGTAAGTTAGTCATCTCCATTCACTACGAAACCAAACCCCTTAATTTTACCCCTTAATATAACCTTAATTTTTACCTTAATTTCCAGTAA
>JBBKCR010000080.1:7532722-7571015 GCA_037577295.1 Ladigesia roloffi | reverse complement strand
TCACCTTCGACTTGGATGCCCTGGGGGTAAGCAAATAAACATCAGATTTTCATTTTGGGGTGAACTATCCCTTTAAGTCCGCTGGAAAGCAAACAAAAATTATAGCAACGGAAAAATATCGACCTCATTTTAATTATCGTGCAAGTAATTGATTGTTTATCATGACAGGCCTACTCTTGCATTTATGGTTTTAAGGTCAGGAGAATCACCATACAAACAACATTTAGTAGTTTACTGCACCTACCTCATCTTCTGGAAAATGGCAGTCAAACACCAGTGAATTTTTTGCCCCCTGTTTTGTTACTTCAATGACAAAGTTTGGTGTGGAGACAATTTCAGGCTGAAACACACAAAGACAAAAGAAGCCAAATGTCATAAAATCCAAGACGCATCACTACAATGTTAATACATAACAGGCTGCTGATAAGTCTGTATATCACAAGGTAACAATAACACTGAGACCATCAGACTAATGGGGCCAATAGTGTAACGGAGCGGCCCTTAGCACAGCACAGCATTCTTTAGTATTTATGGCCTGTTTGTAACATGTATTATGTTGTTTATTGTGCTGCTACTTGCTCCAAGTGGTATGCTGTATGTGATCTGCATTTGTGTCTATGTTGATGTAGTAATGCTTTTTCACACGATGTTCCAAATCAAAAAGACGCATGGCATCAGAATTGTGCTGTTTACTTTCTAATGCTGTCATTGAGCCAGATAAACTGAGTAACCAAGGAGGCTTTACCTCATTGTCCTCTGTCTTCTGACCCTGTTCTGGTTCCTCCTCCATATTCGGGGGGATGCTGTTATTAATGTTGAACGTGATCGTCACCCTGTAAAAAAAAACATACAGCTCATTTCCAGACTTGTGTGTCAAAGAATGGCCTACAACTCATTTAAGAAGAATTGTTTTATGTGCACATGTGCTGAAATCTTACTTCTCTCCTGAGACTGAGCGAGTGAGCTTTGCTTCTGTGCCGTTCAGTGTGAGCTCCCATCCTCCAGACAGTTTGGGGAGGGACTTGCTTTTCTGGATCTTCTTCTCTTCTTTAATTTCATCAGAGAGAAATTCTGCAAATGCTTTGTCACCTGCAAGACAACAGAAAGAGGAGCTTTTAGAAATTCACTTGCCTGCCAGTTGCAAATATAAATCATTAATACCCACAAATGTGTAGACAACAGTTTATTACATATTCAAGTATTTCTGCAATTTTTTAGGTTTGTTTATTTAAACGTTAAATTTTGTATTTTTCTTGTCGCTATGTAGTTGTATTATAAGAAAATTCCTCTGGGATTAAAGATATCTTATTTTGATTCTGAAAACACTCACCTTTGAGAGGGCATAAAGGACTTTGAAAGGGCATAAGCTCATCCCTATTTTGACATTCATCAGCCATTCAAGGTCAAACTGAAGCAACAAACTAATGGGGGTTACCCAAACCGTGCATGGGTTCACCTCCACCCCCCACTTCTATTTAAAGTTCACAGTCACACACACACTGACAACTTCTGCCAACATTTTCTCATTTCTCACCAAGACAGTGGAACACTTACTCACGCCTTCAGTTACATACACCAGTCCTTAATCAGGTTAAACCAGAACAAAATCTCAGGTTAAATCTGAACAAAATCTCAGGTACACTACATATGGGGGCCCTTCACCCTTACTCCAAGAGGGACGTAAGACACTTCATTCAAATACATAGCTTTTAATATTGAGAATATCGGGCCAGTCAAGTTCTTCCACACTGAACTCACCCACCCATGTAGCCTGCTTTGTCCACTGGAACAGTCAAGCTGGAGTAGAAAAGGTTCTTCCCCAAACAGTGTCCACAAAATTGGAAGAATGGCGTTGTCCAAAAGATCTTGGTATACTGAAGCATTAAGGCTGCCACTCACAATATGCAAATGGTCATAAAAAGTAATTGTGTCCTACTACTTCTGTCCAAATAGTGTACATGTGGGGGTATTCACTTGGTTGTGTAACAGTATTCACTTGGTTAGAGAGTTAGTACAGGGTGAAGGCTGCCCGGCTGATGAAACAAGACGAGACCTTACATAAGAAGGATTACTGAGAATTTACCTTCTGTGTGAAGACCCCCACAGCCACAAGGGACTGAGGGGACGACAGTCTTCGTGGTGAGGAGCTTCGGCCTACTGCCTGAGGTGGCTCCGTTGCTGCTACACATCATCCAGAGCGAGCGGGTGAAGGGCCGGGCGGAGGACGAGCCCGACGCGCTCAGAGGCGGCCTGACCAATGGCTCCACCGCGCGGGCCGGGGTCTTAGTGGACAGACGGGCTGCGACACTCACAGCGCGGCTTAAGGACTTCAGCATGGCTGCGTATACTCCAGCAAGGCCAGGGGACAGACCGGACTGAAACACGTGGGGAAGGGCACGGGGACTCGGAGCCGGGAAGGTCTAAAGAGTCTTGGGAAACAACTTTTCAACATAAAAGTCTCTTACTGACTCCTCCACACATAGACCCTCCTACCAAGCGTTCCTTTTCTGAGGCCAGCACCTGAAAGGTGCCAGGTACAAATGACCCACTAAAAATGTTAAGTAGTGTATCTTATTTTACATACTACTACTACTACCACTAATAATAATAATAATAATAATAATAATAATAATAATAATAATAATAATAATAATAATAATGGCTTACAGATTTTATAGTACAAGTTTATAATACTAGCACTGCTGTCTTTTTATAATTACAAATAAATGGACAGATAGATAGACAGATGGATAATGGACAGATAGACAGATAGATATGATCAAATTGGATGATATAATTTCAGTTGTTTCGTTTGACCTTTTATTTTGAAGTCCGTTATAGGGTCCGTTTTTACAGTGTTTGCGTCAGGACAGTGGAGACAACGTGGGAAAATAGTTTTAAACTTCTTGCACCTTTGAGAGGTAGGTACAGACTTTATCAGAGACTTGTTGGATTAATGTGTGCCGTTCTCACAGTGTTGTCTTAACTACACTTACTTTTTAACCAGGTACAAATTACAGGTCCACAATTAAATGGTGATGTTACCTCTGCACAATTTAAGGTTGAATTGTTAATAAGAAGCTGTTTTTAATTTGGTTATGACCCCTGAGACTTTATTCTGAGACTTCCTTCTCGATTTAGGAACGACTTTCCCGCTAGCAGCCATGCAGCTTTGTGGAGTTTGCACTGAACAGAAACCCAAATACAGATGTCCCACCTGCAGAGTCAGATAGTAAGTACCTACAGCTAGGTAGGAATGATGACATTTAGTATTATGATTTCCAAATGATGCACCGTATCAGCTTACGTTATTTAACAGTTACGGATGTAAACTTATGCTTAGTGAGTTCTATTTTATTTTAATATAACATACAAAATGAATCCACACGGATCACGTCCATCCTCTGTATTTAATCAATTCACTAAGTGAAGTAGCGAGCAGCCAGTGTTTCAGCACCTTGCTCAAGTGTACATAATTAGTGCCACTGGTAGTCGTGGGATTCGAACCCATAATGTTACAATCGAAGGGGCAACTCCCTAACCACGAGACCACCAGATTGCCCTATTCTTTTTCAAGAACGTGCACATCCCTGGTCCTGGACACCTAATGTCCATCACAAACATACAGAGCATGGCATATAACAAACTGTTTACACATCACTAGATGGTCTCAGTTGATCTCCACTATTAAAAAAAAATTTGTATGAACAAGAGTTTACAAACTTTGGATATCATCTGCAGCATTAAAACCACCAACAGATTAGGGGAATAACAATGATTATCCTGTTATAGTGAGTCCTGTCGAGTGCTGGGAAATAATAATCAGCAAGTGATCAGTCATTTCTTCAGTTGGTACGTTGGAAGCGTGAAAAATGAGCAAGCGAAAGAATCTTATTGGAGAGGCGTTTCCCTAATGCTGACCCCTCAAGACCAGGATGTGTACCTTCAACTTGTACACACAAACCTGAAAACAAGTTTGTTTTGACTGTACTGTTTTGATCCAAGGAACCTTACACATGCATGTTAGCGTTGACCAGGCGGAAAACACATGTCCAGAAAGGTCCTTTATTACTTATTTCTTTTTGGATGGATTTTATACAGGATTTTAGTTATATATTCCACTTGACAACTGATGTTTCATAGCGTTTTGCCAATAGCTGGAAAACAAGGCTATGTGCTACTTACCTGTCTCCAATTGCAAATAAAAAGATTTATCTTCTTTTTGTTTTTAGTTGTTCCTTAGGTTGCTTCAAGAAACACAAAGATGGTGGTAAGTTGTTTTTTATTGGCTCATTTATTTTATTTACTGGATTTTTGGCCTGATACCCTTGTAATGCAACTACAAATTATACTCTTGTTTGTGTAGACTCATGCCAACCAGTGAAAGAGACAGCAGCCCCTGTTCTTCCTCCAGTTCCTGAGTTCTGTCAGAGCAGTGGTGAGTCTGTGTATCATACATTATATTTAAAGTCGTCAATGTGCATTAACATTTCAGCCATATACTCATAGTACACATTGAAGTGAAACAACACTCCTCCAGGACAATGGTGCACACAAGGATCAAAAACAGAAACAACACAAGCCTATACAGGTCTACACAAACATGGGCAGGACAGTGAGAGAGTACAAATAAATAAAGTGTCTCCTTAGAGTCACACATTAACAAAACACATACTGTGTTTATGTCCTCAAGGGTACCTCAGTGGTGCCACTAGCAGTCTTGGGATTGAAACCCATGGCCTTCTGATCATGGAGGCAACTCCCAAACCACTAGGCCAACAGCTGCCCCCTAAGAAATAAGAGCAACAGTACAATAATTAACTGGAATAGTCATAAAGTACAGTTGATAGAGTCCGTAATAGCACTACTGTGAGTGAATATGTTATTTTAAGTGCACAGAATATGCCAGAATTGAGGTAGAAAATAAATAATTGTACAAAAATACCATAAATAGCAGCAACAGGGTAGAGCTGTTTTTTTTTTTTGCACCAGCTGGACCTAACTAATATTCGGAATAATGTTATGGCTGGTCAGTGACATATTCAGGACAACTGCATGTGAGGTGGTCACTTCACAAAGCCTTGTTGTCTTTTCAGCTGAGCAGCCCTGGACTGTTGATGATCTCCTGGATGAAGACAATCAGTCGGACAGAGTTTCCCTACAGAGACTTCGGCAACTAGGTGACGTGGTTGTAGTGTTTGTTTTTGGCGGCCTGTTTTAGTTTTAGTTTTAGTAGTCTTTGCATCAAGCTGTCATTTTAGTTTATTAGTCTTAGTCACATCCAGACTCTTTTTAGTCTAGTCAAGTTTTAGTCGACTAAAAGTCTGAGCATTTTAGTCTTATTTTAGGCAGAATGATCCAGCACTATTTTAGTCTAGTTTTAGTCGATGAAAGCTGTATTTTATTCTTTTTTATTAATGCAAGTCAAAATAGTAAAAGTACTTCGTAGAACCGACAAAATCTAAAATTTCAGGCAAGCCTATTTCACAATTCAAATAAGCTTATCTGATTACCTTGTAGGCTCAAGAATACTGTACATCTAATCCAGACATTGAAGACACTCGGATTTGAATTTACGACGTTTGTTTTGCCAACTATGTTAGAACTTAGATGTACACACACACAATTTTTTATAAAATAAATTAATAACATGCCATCAATAAAAAGTGCAAATACAATGTGTACAATGTGAAAATGTGTGTGTCTGTTGCCATAAAATCCACATTTGTAAAACTGGTGAAAGTCTTCGCCTTCAGTGTGTGGGCCTGAACTCACCTGAATATTTTTGTAAAAATCCTGAACAAATATAGTCTACCCAACCAAATCAGAACAATGATCAGCATTCTTGTATGGATATGGGAAACGCTGCTTATAAAAATGCTGTGTTTGAGAGAATGTGTGTGTATTGGAAGTAACGTCGTTCAACTGTAACGTCGAGCGTCCTTTACATTTTCTCCTCTCCCTATTGTACAGGAAATAACGCCTCGTCCCGCTTTATCAACGAAAATTAAAAGATGTTTTAGCATAGTTTTTATCTTGTAAACCACATTTATTGTCGTTCTTATTCGTCAACAAAACTACATTATATTTCGTTTTGTTATCGTTACATTATCCAGCATTTAAGTCGTGCCTCATCTCGTTTTTGTCACGTGAAAAAAGTTCATTGACGAAGATATGTTGTCTTAATTTTCGTGGACAAAAACAACACTACGCGGTTGTATAAATTTATTAAACATCATAAACACCCAGTATACACAGTTAGCTGTGTATGTGGTTCGGTGTTTGAAAAATAAGGCTCAGAATCAGAATATGAGTATTAAAGTTGGTTTTGGGTACACAAGGGCTTTCACAATCAATTAGAACAAGTTCCACTCTTCTTGGAAGGCTTTCCACAAGATTGTGAAGTGGTTCTGTGGGAATTTAGGCCCATTTATTTATGTCATGAAGCCAGGTACTTATGTTGGACAACAATACTTCTGTCCATATAGTGTATATCTCTTGTTCTTAAACCCTCGAAGCTGTTATAATCGTCATTTTAAAATATTTGCCATTGACTGTTGATACAGGTGAGTCAGAGGACCTTCTGAGTCTGTTGAAGAACCCTCACCTCCAGCAGCTGATGATGGCAGTGGATTCTGCTGAGGACAAAGCAAAGGCAATGAAAAACGCCATGCAGGAGCCACTGTTTGTGGAGTTTGCTGACCAGTGCTTGAAAATCATCGAGCCAGAGAATGAAGGAGACGAAGAAGCATTCTGAACTTGAACCAAATAACTCTTTGAAAGGCAGAGCATAATGGATGTGTGTGTGTGGGTGGAGGTGTGGGATATAATATAGACTGTTCTAAGGCATGTTTATCGGGTTTGGCACCCCAGAACCCCCCAGAAAACCTGGGATACGCTTCCTTTGAGGCTTGGTTTGATAAGACCTTATTTGCAATTGTGAATTTTATATTATATAGGCTTGATTTATAGTATAATACTTAGTAGTGATCTGTCCTTTAAAAATGACTTAATAAAAAATGATTTTGTATTAAAAAATAAAGCAAACCTGACAGATATTCTAGGTCACAGGTGTCAAACCTGTCCAGAAAGGGCCGCTGTGGGTGCTGGTTTTTGTTCCAACCAAGAAGAAGCCACACCTGAGTTACTGAAAATCAAGACCTACTGATTACAGAGGTGCGCCTCCTGCTGGGTTGGAGTGAAAACCTGCACCCACAGCGGCCTTTTCTGGACAGGTTTGACACCTGTGTTCTAGGTGATATATTAAATTCAGGTGATTAATAGAAATTGTACTCTAAGGCCTCCACACGGCTGTTGAGCATTGGTACTCGGCTGGCATAAAAAAAACACTGCATGCGACATCTTTTTGGCATCAATTTCTGCTGGAATCCTATCTGGCCTACAGTGCTGTATCAGGAGGGTTTTTAAAACACTCAATGCCTTAGGCCTCAATGAAGTCAATCAAGAACAGATACAAAACACCTATGGCGTTCAGAGTGTGTTCATTTATCCAACATTCAAACGTATGTGTGGACAAGGCCAAACACTTGCAGGAAAAATGTGTGATGTTTTAATTGTGTCAACAATGCCTGTAGATGGAAGATGAAGTCAAAATACTTAAAGATGCAACCTAAAGTTGCACATTTAACGTATTTGCGAATGTGTGCCCAAAAAAAGACAATGCAATGCTTACCACATGTTTATTTTATTTTTTTGCTATTACAGCAAATGCAAGTGTAATTTACTTTCAGACCTGGAGTTTTGTTGTGTTTTGGTGGGATAATCTTATAATACCTTGTATTTGGTCTTTACCACTTGAATGCCCTGAGCATTATTTTAAATAATAGATAACATAGGAATGTGTAAAGATCAACCTTAAAGAAATGTCAGACATGTAGTGTAGCACATAGTAATACATCAAGCACTCAAAACAAGCAAGTTCCCAATGCTATGGCAGCAGCAGCATGAGATGACTCAAACAGTACTCTCAATCGTTTAGATAACGAAGATATAAATAAGTGTAGTGGATTTGGATGTGATTGCAATATTTATAAAAAGTAGCAAATCAAACTAAGCAATTTGAATATTTTGTCTGCTTTGTCAAGAGCTGTGAAAGCTGCAACATAAATACTATATTTCCCAGGATAACAGCTTTTCACAACATCAAACTGTGAAATTAGCCTAAAGTACAAAATGAGTACACAATATCAAACGGTGCAGGTACATTCCAGTCAAAGCCATGTTCTCCCTTATCTGAGTTACAATGCAAACTGTTACTCCTCACTTTTTACAAAATCAGACAATTAGGTCTTAAAAAAGCTTTGCAGATTAACAGGGGAATTCCATAAATTTGTCAAAATTACTGCATAATGAAATGTAAACAGTTGTGTTATTTGAATTTTATTGGTGTAGAGAAATGAATGTATAGACACAACGAAGTATTTTTACCTGAAAGTTTAAAAATTTCAGTGGAGCTGTTCACACTATTAAAAGGCTCATAGCCTCCAAGTTTAGAACATAGAAAGTTTTTTTAGAACATCATTGCATGTCCAATATACTGTTTACATCTTAACTACTTAATTATGCAGAATTTTTGGCAGAATCACTGGAATGACCCCTCAGTCCAGCTTATCAAGTATGATCCTTAAAGCTATAACTCTTAATAAAAATCGAATCGAATTCATCTTAGTGTTATATTCAGCCATTTCAAGTGATTTAACTGACCTCGTAAAATACATGGATTACACAGGTACAAAACTGAAGCCTGATTCAAGAAGTATACATCTCTGAATAAATATATATATATAAAACAAAGGACACTTAAGTAATACCTGGCAGGACATAAACAGTTAAATGCATCATTAAATTACACTCCAATAAGGCAGCTTTATTAATGATTTCCCACTTGAATTCTGTCTTTTCGTTTTGAAGAGGTTTCGTTTAGCCTAAAAATGGTCTTGGTAGCACAGAGCGGCGTAGTGAGGACTAGTAGCAACACGATTAGGTTTTCTCCAGTAAGATCTGGTTAAAGCCTGTTACTGCTTCATTTCCTGGATGTGTGTCGGCATAGCGGAGAGGAGACCGTCTCATATGGAGCTTCACAGAACCCTGTAGAGAAAACCACCACACAGTGGGACACTACATTTAATCAATGCATCACAATACATTATTGCAATGCTAAACCTCTAATAAATTATTTAAAGGTCAAGCTGTAGCTCCATAAAAAAAAAAACTAATATAGCTTTGGGAAATATAGAAGACCACTGGAATTTATTTATAAATCAGCATCTCTATCAGTGACAATTATTCCATGCCAGTGTCTGTTCAATTCCTACACAAACACCTCATTCTGCTTTATGAGGGACTGATTAGTAATCACATGAATCGTATTTAATGAGGAAACTTATAAAAACCCTGCTGTAATCAACACTCCCCTCTCACAATGAGACAAGTTGGGTGATGGTAATTGCTGCCATTTTGTTTAAAAGTTTTTTTGTTTAAAAGTTTTTTAAAAAAGAGATTTGTTTTCTTTGAACTATTTAAGTTCTGTAAATACGGCATCCTTTTTCTTATTTTGCCGTTTTGTCATTTCCTTCAAAATTATACTTTAAAAAAAAATATTTTTGCAAATTAGGAGTAGATATAGATATAGAAGAAATATTGCCATCAGTTTTTAAAAAATTATGGCAAAGCAGTTCAGTTCGATACTTACACCTTTAATTGATAAAACCTGAACATTTTTTCCAGTGATCTCTTATTATTTTCCAGAGCTGTTTATTTGGGCTATTTTAGGTCTCACCCGTGGTTGTGCCCTAATAGAAGCCACACCCTGGTCAAACTGGTTGGTCTCCACTTTGTATTCTCCATGTCTAAAGGGCATCTTCAGGGTGGCCATCAGGGACATGACCTTCTGGAAGCCAGTGGCTGTAAGTGCCACTGTGATGTTGGGGGTGGAGGCCAAGGCCAGACCCAGCGGCCAGCCACGCACTGACACAGGCTCTGGGATGCTGGATAAATGCACAGAGCCTCGCTCCTTCAGCACAGGGTCCACTGGGGGCAGAGAACAGGACTCTTCCTCCTGAAGGTCCTCAGCATCGTCCAGCTCTGCCTCAGCCAGAGCATCCATCCGAGCCTGGGAAGAAATGTTGACAGAGAACGGAAGAAATGAAAAAACAAAACTAAATTTAAGATCACTAGGAGATTTTTAACAGTCCGAAGCACTCACCCTCCATGACCTCCACTTAGTCTGGATGACCAGGACAGCTTTGTGCCAGCTCCTCACCTCTCTCCTTGTCAGCCAGGCCCGCACCACTGAGTAAGGAGAGAGCATAAGCACACTCTGTTCACCAGTCAATCAATCAATCAATCAATCAATGAGGCTCTTTAACAGCAGGGCAGAAAGTCGGTCAGTGTCGCCACGCACATGCTGTATCATGACCCGAAGGAGGACAAGTACACCAAATCTCAAGCTAAGTCCTTCACAATATGGTCTTTAGTCCACTACCTAGGGCATCCTGAAGAAATGCACAAAATAGAGGTTAAATATAAATATAGTTAATATTGCAAGGTAATATATTAAATATCTCATTAAATATGAGAAACCTAACTTAAATAAAACATTTATTACATAACATGCACTATAGAGAACTAGTGTGACCTGATTGTAGCACGTCACAGTTTAATCTACGACCTGGAAGTGACTGCCAATGCAGGAATCACTGGCTGATCCCTGGGTTCAGGTGTCTGGCTGGAGTGAGGCGTCTGCTCGGCCTTTTGCTGAACGGGGCATGTGAGGCCAGTGTAAAGTCAAGTGAAACAAGTCAGACAAACACAGCTGGTGTCTCGAACTACAGACGCAATTAGAGAAGCAATTCTCTATCTCTTTCTCTTACTGAGCCTCGTCTCAGGGCATCTAGAAATTCAGTGTCTCTTGATTTAGAATCCAAACATTAACATACGGTACGATATGAAGGACAGAGCCTGAACTTCGGTTCTTTAGTTTGTGAATTATATATGCTTGCCTTAGGCTGCATACTTTTGTATACATTGCTCCGGGAAAGACAACCCAGCTTGCCTGAGTCTGAGGACAATCACCAGAGGACATTTGCAACATACAGGCATTGTAGAAAATGGGACTGTCTGGCATTCCTGAGGACCGGTTTGAAAATCACTGCTCAGTAAGTCATAGGTAACATTTGGAAGGCTAGAACATGTTTTGTTGATTTTATAGGAAAAAAATAAGCACATCCTTAAGAGTGAACATATTTTTAAGTCTTGGTTACTGTTTATTCACTGAGTGTAACATATCAGAAAAAAATAAACATTAGATGTAGCATATGAAACTTCACTTATAAACTGACCAGGGGTGTTCCTACGGTTGCTTACAACTGTACTGGTATGCATTAACATGGACAAATGTATGTGGCTTAAGTGGTTTACTGCACAATTACAGATATTTGAAAGTCTTCACTGACTGCCTACATTTCCTTAGTCTTAGCAGAATTACTGCTTGAATACTTTGAACAGGACCTGTTGTATGTAAAATACTGCACCTGCTTGTATGCGAGTGGCAGACCGCGTTTTGACAGCTCGCCGGTGACGCTGATACCTGCGCCAACAGCACTGAATACAGAAGGCCATGTGAGAATGCGCTCTGTGCCTGTGTTCCTCCAACAGCTCCAGCTACATCACACACATACACAAATAAACATTTTGGCATTCGTTCAATAGCAGAATAATAGAACTGTTAACCATCAGCCGACCAGTGAAATAACCAAACTGTCTGAACAAGGAATAGATCTCACTAGTACAGTAAAATATACAGTATCCTCTATAAAATGAATGAAGAATGCATCTTTCTTGGCACCTTTCAAGTCATTTTAATTGTAAAATTCCAATAATCCAATAATCTTACATATATACTATAATAAATATTTCTCACTATGAGAGCTATTTCTTGACATTTTTATTTGGAGGTTGTTTAAAACAACAAAATATGTTAAATAATTGCATACGTTTCTTACAAGAATCTTGTATATAAAACGTTTATATATAGTTACTCAATCTAAAGTAGAATAAATTACCATGGCATGTGTCAGAAAAACTTTGGTCTTCCCACAGTGCACCATCAGATTATTATTGTTGGGAATGTTGGAGGGGTCAGACGTCTTCAGGACTGCATTCAGAATGTCTTGCACAGCAGAGCCAAGACTGGCCTCTCCTCCACTTTCAGGTCCTAGAGAGAAGGAGAAAAAAGCCAGAGCCATCAAAACCAAGCCCACAATTAA
Source organism: Ladigesia roloffi (assembly GCA_037577295.1). Lineage (NCBI taxonomy): Eukaryota > Metazoa > Chordata > Actinopteri > Characiformes > Alestidae > Ladigesia > Ladigesia roloffi. The sequence goes on along the minus strand of JBBKCR010000080.1, from coordinate 7,558,728 downwards.
CTGGTACCTGCCAATAGATTTTCATCACAGAATTGACATCTGATATACCGACATATGAACACAGTATTGTGACTGATGTCAAAAACTAATTTGACATTTTTGCCATTTAAAACCCACTTATTAAAAATTTAAGAATCTGTAAGGAAAGTGCTTATTACCATACAGTCATATTACACTTTAGTCAGAAATATTCAGTTATTCCTTCTTTTGTGTTTATTCAGTGAGTGAACATTACTATGCATTCACTGACAAAAGCTCAATCAATTGTTATGCAAATACTTGTATGGCAATTGTTCAAACTTAAGACCAAGTCAGGCCTACGAGCAGTAATAGCAGACTTCATCATCTTTTCTCTGATGTAGTGTGAACAACACAAGAGCAAAGTGAGTGTGATTAGTGACAAAGCATACCGGTAGAACATGCACATTTCAAAAGGCATGAGCTCATTTACCTCAGGTAGCTAACAGCCTATGCGCAATTCACCAAACTGATTTAAATTCTGAGAAGAGTGGGGAAAATGGGAAACAAGAGAAGAGAACTGCAAATCAAGAGAGTAATAAAGAGAGAGAGAGCAAGAAAAAAGGGGAGTTTGCTCAGAAGAGTGGGCAGCTTGAAGCAGGTGTTTCACAGGTGAAATGTCTTCTTACCGTCCTTGATATTTATCTGAGTGGGAAGCCTGGTGTTGGTTATCAACCCATAACGCTGGAGGAAACTGGCATAGGGAATCCTGCACAAATTAATCAGAAGTGTGAATATGAGTATATGCAGTTAAATAAAGTGCTTACATTCTAATTGTACCCCAAAATGTACAATTTCAAATGCTGTCCATTAACAGCAAAGGACCACCATGGGACCACCTCTAAAAATGATCTGATTCTGCATGATAACTCTACCACTGTCTATCATGTTTGTACAACTATACTGCTTGCATCTACTAGAACCCTCCCAAAAAGTGAAAAACACGTGGAAAGTGTAACTGATGAAATGTAATTAAGCAAATACAGGCATAAGTAGAATTTTGTAATTTATTTATCTGTCATATTACTTAGAGTGAAACAAATAAGCTATTCTCCTTTCTTTAATACTGCTGTTCTTAAGCAGTTGGGTGGTCTGGAATATTACCTGATGGGGAAACCTGCTGCACTGATGTGAATGGTCTCCACTATACCACAGGCCTCCAGCTGTGAGATCACCTGAGAACACATAAAACTCTTCTTTACAGCTAAGATTATCCAGCACACCTCACAGATAAAAATTCCAATGTTCAAGAGCTCCAAAAATTGAATTCATGTTATTTTGCACTGACACTGACCTAAAAGTTGTACAAATAAAAATCCCCACTACTTTAGGAAACTATTCATCCCACAAACAATATAAACAATTGAGTAAAAACACATACTTCCTCCTTCATAAAGGTGAGTGGCCGGCAGTCAGGGTTGGGTTTGATACAGCGAGTGTAGTGCGGAGTGGTGGTGTGCAGAATCTTCATTAAACTTTCCAATGAGTTCTGCACAGAACATTTTAAACTAATGTTAGTTTGCTTCAGCTATGTTCACATTTTAAACAGACAATTTGACAGAGTTTGGGGAAAACATTCAACACAACACAAAGAAAAATATTTAGGATTAACTCATTCATAAACTCGAATGAAATTATACATATGAATAATTGTAGACATTATGCCAATTAGAACTGATCTAATAAAAAAACTAAGTTGAAAGAGGCTGAATAGATTAAATAGATAAGCTGTAGCAGTACAGTTTAAGGGGTCAATGGCACAGCATAAAAATGATGAAAACATTGCCTAAAAATGTCTCATCTGAATTCATCTACAGGCTTACTTTGAATTTGGAGACGACCGTGACAACTTTGCTGTGGGGCCGGGAGCCATTTCCCTCTGTGTCTGAGGCTGCAAACAGACCCTGCAGGAGAGGATCCTCTGATTTCTGCAGCAAACTGAGGAGTTCAGGGGGAACTGGGTCCTACAAACCAGCACAGACACACTTCCACATTAAGCGAAAAAATGACATACACATTCAGCTTGTGTCACAGGAGTGTCCTTTATATATGTGATGTTCATATACTACTGTAGGTCACTTTTTAAAGTGCATTTAGATAATGCATGAATTCATGCCCTTAGAGTACGAATGCCATTAGTGGATAAAAGAAGAAGCCTTCGGCCTTCTTAAGCTCCAACAACACAAAAGCAGAGTACGTTGTTCTATAAAAGCGAAGAACCTTATGTAATGCACCTAACACACACAAACATAATGTACCTTATTCTTCTCCATCATGCCCTCAATATGGTAGTTGACCTTTCCTGCATAGTGAGACACAATAAAGTGTGGCTGCTTGCTGAACTTATCCCAGCTCATTCTGGTGTTGCCAGATAGCTCCTTTTCCAAACGCACCCGGAACTGTGCAGCATCGGATGCCCGGTTCAAACGGCACTCCTGGGGGAGGGAGGGACAAGGGAGAGTGGAAGAGGTAATAATAAAATATACATGCATATATACAATATTTTTCATAAACAAATGTAATGAACAACAATTTGAGTGATTCGCTACAGTGTTTAGTATAGTTCAACATTTGTATTTTAAAAGTGGCACTACTATTTGGCAGGTGTTTAGAGCTATTACTCTCTAAATTAACTAAAACTGATGTATGTATACTGAAAATGTCTCCAAGGATTGTGATATTATAGAACATATTTTTACACGTTTGCTATATAGTTTAATCCTGCTATATGCAAAAAGAAACTGGAAAGATGAATTACCTCATTAAGCAGGGAGAGGACGCCAGTAGGACTGCCCTCAATTAGATCCAGGCAGCCCTGATTGTCTTGGTAGCGAATGAAGGACCATTCAAGGCCTTCAGCCACATACTCCTCCTGCTGGGCCTTCAGGAAATGTGCCACAAAGTGCTGCTGTAGCTTCTCGTTGGCATAGTTTATGCACAGCTGCTCCAAGTTATTCAGAAGGAAGCATTCGAAGCCATACACATCCAAAAGACCTGTAAAAGGGTGTCAACCCGGGATTAGATTAGACAAAACAGAGCATCCAGTCATAAGTAGCTCCATCAGATACAGGCGGGGGAAGCAGATGGTGGAAGGACAGTAGGTTATATACCAATAAAGTTGCACCACTTGGAGTTGTCGGCACACATGCTGTTGTTGATGAAGGCAACCAACCATTCAAAAAGCCTGTCAGACAAAAATAAAAGACTTTGGTTCTCAAAAAACCTGATTCCACGCTTCAGTTTTGTAGCGTTAATCAACTAAGTTCAGAAAGTATACATTTCCTATATGAAATTGTTCATAATTTCCTGAACCTCACAGCTTCAGACCGCTCAGTGTTTATGGCTTAATCTCTAGTTTTCAGCTATGTGTTAATGTGGTGGAGTTCCATATCTAGGCTTACTGAGCATAGATGACTTTGGCGAGGCAGTCTCGGCGGACTGCGCACTCGCTCTGAGAGCACGGCTTGAGCAGGACGTTCTGTTTGCCTGCCCGCAGAGTCCGCACAGTCATACAGTTCTGCAACTCTTCGGTGGGCACCTGCAGCAAGGCTGCGGTCTTATTTAGAAAATCTACAAACAAAACACACAGAGGAATGAAGAACACAAGAGTAAACCACATGACTCAAACATACTACATCATACAGAAAAGTGTGGAAAAGAATCAAATGTACATTCCTGTTCCAATTAGAGACAGTGGATCGATTAAAAATGTTTAATGTTTCCTATTTAGTTTGTCACTGGAGGATAATATTGCTGACAAAATCTGGAAGTAAATTTACTTTGAAGTACTTTGAAACATCTGTCAACCCATCTTCAGACAAAGTATGACTTACTGTGAGGGTTAAATGGGTTAAGGGGTGTTTTAGGAAAAACTTATAGCCTACTTTTGACATCTAATGTTTGTTAGCAACAACAGTCTTGTAGATTCATTGTTAACTACAGCAAAAATTGTCTGATCATCTACTTTCAGTGTGATTAGGAAAATGTAACCAGTTGATAGCTGAATTATGACAAATTCGGCTTTTAAAACGATGTGATGAATACTGTGTGCTTGCTGGCTTAATATATAGAACCAATATAATACACATTAAAGTGTTTCACTTTTCTCTTGATTGACCACTAACCAACACTGATAAAGCATAAAACAATCCTTCCTTTAGCTACCTTTGGACTGCTCATCGAGTTCACAGGGCTCAGACTCACAGGCGGGACTAAAGTTCACGTTCCCCAGCTGCAGAATACCTGCTAGGATCTACAAATCAAGAAAAGGCAAAAAATGAGCAAAATGATTAATTCCTGACTTTCGAAAATAAAACAGATGAATCAGTTTGGTTTTAGAATGATCGTCTTCTTACTCTGAATATTTGTCTCCGTTTGTCTGCATCAATGCCCAGGTTGATCATGGCTTCCACTGTCTCTTGTAGACAATCCTCTTCAGAGATATTAAATACAATTATTTAATTCACTCATCACAACATTCCATAACTTTATAGAAAACGTACTAAAGAGAAGTGCAAACCTTCCAAGGTTTTTTCTGCATTTGGCAACCAAGCAAACTTTTGATCACATGGCATCTCCCACTCTTCCCTCTGTTTTTCTGTGGCTCCTTTCATCATCTGAATAACAGACAAAATCATAACCAAGACAAAAGCCTATGAAATAGGAACTCTAGGGTTCTAAGTAGCACTGTAAAATGTGCAATTACTTATAGATGTGGAAATGTTTTGGTGCTACATAGAGCCATTTTGAAAGATAAAGAATTGCCTTCAATTGAAAACGATTTTTCGAAACATATCTGCATAATGACAGATTTATTTGCAAAGCAGGTATTTGATATCTTCAACGCAAGCCATTTTATTTAATATCCAAAATGAAACATATGTAAAATATATGAAACAATTTCTTGATAGATGGATAAATAAACAATTAGTCTTCTTCTTCTTAATATTACTTAAAGCAATAGTGGGCAACTTATAATCTGCAATACAGAATAAATTGTAACTAAAATCACAATCACATAGATGCTAATACAGAATATGAAATAGTTTATTTTTAAGAGTATAACATGTCTCATTTTGATACATATGTGTTGTGTATTCACCTGGTAAAATATATGGAAGTTCCTCTCTTTTGGAGCCTGAAAAGCCACTCTGGTCTTCTCTAGAAGATACGTCTGCACTGAAGCCCCCAACAGCAGCTGAGAACTGCAGGACATAAAAAATTCGCCTGTTTTATCTTTAATCAGGCGTCAGAGCAGAACACTGAAAAACATAGCCAGAGTGTAAATAAAGCAAAGGTGTAACGGGAATGACCTGTTTAGCTGGAGCTGAATGTACTTTCCAAAGCGGCTGCTGTTGTTGTTGCGCAAGGTACAAGCGTTGCCTGTGATGACGGGGTGAGAGGGAGGGGGAGGAAAACCCAAACACAGACATGAGCTTTGACTATAACGCAGAATTACAGTACACACATGATGATCAGGAACGATCAAGATAAAGACATTTAAGTCACTGAAGGGAAACCTGTTTCTTTCATTTATTACCCATTTGTTGTGTATTTATTTACATATGTGTCTCTTATCCTTATCCAGGACTTATTTCAATTTGTACACACATTAGGTCAAATTGCATTACACAACATTCTTCTTCGGCATTACACACATGCTACCAGACATTCACCATTAAATCGGTTTCACCTGTAAACAACTGACAATTTGTTTTTTAATATTATTTACAATAATAGAATACATTCATTCATTTTTCTTACTTTGCATATTAATATGTAATATCAATTAAAGTTTTTGCCATTTTGTTATTGAAAAAAAAAACAAGAAGTTGCACTGAAATGTGTTAAAATCAAATCAATTAGACTAAGGGAGGTAAGGGACTGACCAAAAGAAGTAGTGAGGTCACAAGTCATTAACTATACAAAGTATGCATTTAAGTGTTAATCTGTGTAACACCCTCTGATTCTACTTCTGGCCCATTCCACTGTCCTAAACGTTGGTTAACATTTTTGTGGGAAAATAAACTGTATTTTTACCTTTGCACAACATGAGTGTTCAATATTTTAGAAGAGATTTGATGAAATAATAAATAATAATAATAAAAGCAAGTCACGAGAAAGGTACTTTACTTGTACTTATGTTATTTGAACTGTCTACAGAAAATAAAAATACAGGCCATTTTAACTTATTGAACTGTAACATCAAAGCAAGCTGGACAGAAGAATTTAAACATAAAACAAGAAAAACACGTAAAACTGACCAAAACCTAACCTTTCATATAAGAACAACCTGATAATAATGTAACATCAAATCAATCAATAAATTACACTACACTATAATCAGACATAATATAAAATTATATCAACCAATAGCAGAATTTTAACCCTTACATCAGTATTGGTGTTGACCACCATATTTTCACACTGGTCAGGCCCTACTACTTGAAATTTCTTTACTCTGATTTCTCTTATTCCTTGCTCTTCTCTTACCAAAGGCCTCCATTACAGGGTTGGAGTCCAGCACTCGTCTTTCAATCCTCTCCACTGTGTCCTGGCATTTCTGGGAGGAGGCAGCCACAGTGGCATAGTATTTCATCAGGCAGCGCGACGTCCATGTCTGGAGAAAAACAATCAGGTAGTTAATCATGTAATCAGCATGGCTAAGACAACAAACATCGCAATGGCTGCTTTACCAAAATGTCTTTTTTACAGTGGACACAAAAAGATTAAAAAAAATATATTTAAATGGTCTATATATAACTAATATATTATAGTCCATGATATACCTTAAAGTTTCACTTAATTTTAATTTATTATTTTATCCTTTTTATTAAAAAAGTAATTTAATTCTGTAGTTCCACCCACCTTCCCAGCTCCACTCTCTCCTGAGACCACTAGTGATTGGTTCACAGGCGCCACCTGACCCTGCACATTCCTATATGCCTCCTCAGCTACAATAAAGATGTGTGGCTTGAACTCCTGTGCAAAGATGGACATAAAAATTAGAGACTTTAATGACATTGATAGACTTGAACCCTTTGGAACTATAAGAGCTTCCTCTTTCCAAAAGATTTTGGAATTTCTGTGGAAATTTGTGCTCATTCATTCTTTAGAGCATTTAGGATATTAGGCACTGATGTTGGATGAGAAGGCCAGGCTCGCCATCTCCGTTCCGGTTCACCTTAAAGGTGTTGTATGGGATTGAGGTCAGGGTTCTGTTCATGTCAGTCAAGTCCACCAAACTCAACCTACCATGTCTTTATTGAGATTTCTTAGTGCACTGGGGCACAGTCATGCTGGAATAGAAAATGTTCTATCCCAAACTGTGTCTACAAAGCTGGAAGCATGGCGTTGTCTAAAATATCTTGGTAAGATTACCATTCACCGGAAATCAGTGGCCTTAACCAAACATTGGAAAACAACATGTCCCAATACTTTTGACCATGAAGAGCTGTTTGTGTCAAAACAAATTTAGGCTCGAGGTTCATCTTAATATCTGCGTCCACAGAAGGCAATATATGGTAGTTAACTTCCACCTACTGTTGAAATCCTTTAAGCAGAAAAGTATTAGCTACTACTTAGACTAAAACAAAGTTTATCATATGAAGTGTGGCAGCTAACTTTCCTTTCAGCCTAAGGTAAGGAAACTCACTCTGCAAGGTTAAACTTGGTGTCACTGCTTTGCTTCTGGTTTATTTATCTATTTAATTTTCATTTCAGATCTCCAGGCTACCTGGAAGTGCACTCAAGTGGCAAAACAAATGCCAGTACAAGGCCAGACAACGTCATTGAGGTTATGCTCTAACAACAATGAGCACAGTGTAATAAATATCCAAATAGAACACTGTTTATGTGCATGATAAATTTAGCGATAGCTGTCAGTATAAACTGACCCATTGTTCAATGTTCTGAATATTAATGTAAATCTTAATTTTACCCTTTAATTTATTGTTTAACCGTCTTTGCATATAAATAATACATAAATACATTCATGCAAGTTGGTGTTAGGTTTGTACAAAATGCAGGAAATATCACTCATTTCAGTCACTGTATTGCTCCTAATGACAATGAATGACAAGACTGCAGGCAATGCAAATATTTGCCCAGTGCTACAAGAATGAGTGCCAGATGTTTGGAACTAATAAACACATTCAACAAAAGTGAAAACAATGTTTATATTTCACGTTCATAATGGAACATGATTTTTTAAATGAGGGATACATTTTTACAACAATACATCAATACAGACAAAAGAGTTTTGTTGCTCACTGTTAAAGTGTAAATTAAAATTATAATAATACTGCAATTCGGCAATTTTAACTGTTTTTTTATTGCCTGTTTTAACACAGTGCTTTCTTGCACCCCACTTATCATTAGCATCTAAAAAAACAGATTATTTCTAGAGGCTGGATGGTTACCTGAGGCTGAGGGGCGGAGTGGTACTCGTGCATCACATCTAGAGAGTAGAGATGAGGAATGGGCTGAAAGGGATTGAGGGCGACCAGGGTACAGCCTGCGTGAGTATAGAACACCTGCGCACTGTAGCGCGCCTGCAGACATTTCAGGACTGACACCAAACAAACAAACAGAAACTCAATTTAAGAAATGTGTGAAAAGGCATTACAAAATCAGGTAAAAAAACACATGCAAAAGAAAAGAAAAATAAAGGATATTAAAATGAATAGAAAAAGAAGAAGATAATTAGAGATGCAAAAAGTTCTAATTTAAAAGTGTTGGAATGCAGCATAAAATGCATACTGCAGTTTATAATGCCAAACAAAATCAACACAGCAGGAACATTAAGGCCAGAAAGAAAAAAAATTGTGTCTCTCCTGTAACAACAACTTCAGACTAAGTTAATTTACACCCATCAAACTGACAGAAGTACACATTTCAGCAGCTCTGGAAATAATCATGTATTATAATTCTAAATGTTGCATTATGTTGTTATATATGTGTCCAATACTGCCATGTTCTTGCTGTGTACCTGTGGTCGGGGTTACAGGGTTGACTTTGGTCAGGTCATCGTAGGTGTGAAGCTCAGATTCGTTTACTAAGAAAGCTCTGATGTCTCCTTCCAGTGAGTCATTGAGAGACTTCCTACGGGCCTGTTTCTGCTCCTTCGCTCCATTTACCTGCAAAGCACAGACATATTCAAACAAAATTAAAATTTTTATTAAAAATTTTTTATTTTGTTTAAAATAAAAATTTTTTTAAAAAGATAGCGGTGTTTATCGGTGAACCCGATATTACAAAAACGATAACTGATTATGGTAAAATGCTTAAATATCAGGAAAAATATCGGTAAATTGATATATCAGTCGATCTCTACTGATTAGTATCTAAATTAATAAATTTCATGAAGAAAAAAATAATAATCAGGTGTCAGTATCTGCATGAACTCCAGCTGTGTGAAAAGCTTGAGGTCTGAAATCATTGCAGTATTTCACTTTAGTTTTTTTCACGGCCAGGAAGTGCACGGAGCCTGAGGTTTTCCTCCATAATTCTTGAATTCCCTTCTACCTTTGATCAGTAAGGATTGTTGGAGACTTCCCAGTTTTGTTCATTCATGTCAACAAAACTAAGACTCCAACCTCCCATGACCTCAGGCATGTAGTTTCTTGTGGACAATAATGTGGTGGGACAAAATCCAGCATGGGGCAATCAACCAAAACCAAAACAAAAAAACAATGACAGTTATTTCCACAAAAGGCCACACAGACTTGGAAACAATTATTTACAAAATACTCCCAGGTGTTAAGCAACCTATTAGTGGGCCACACCGATTTCATTATGACAGAAGGAGGGGCGCCTAACAGCGACAGAGTGCAACACATCATCAGAGGTAAACACTGAAAAACATTAAGTGAATTTGAATGGGAATATATGGGAAAATGCAGAATCTGACAGAACTCCATTAATTTCCCTGTTCTATTTAAAAAAACCTTGAATCAAAGGTGTATTCATTTGTCATCTCGTTAAATATACAATTAGTAATCTATTTAAACAGCCATATGACAAATAATTCTGTTATCTAGGTGAGAAATGAAGAAAGAGAAGATGACATATCACAGTCAGACGTTGATGCAAGGTCTGGGCAGAACAGGGCTATGCATGCTGGAGACAAGGCTAATTATACACTCAGCCAGATGAACAAATGCAGGTCTGCATAATCCCACAGCCGCCTTATACGCACACACCCTCTGAGGTAAACATTAAAATATGCGGAACAAAGAAGCTGCCCAAATGTGTTAAAGACTTTCAAGAATTATATTTCATAAAATGCATTACTGAGGGTGGGATTTCCATGCTAAAAGAAAAAAAAATTAGACCACATTTATTAGAGAAATAAAACCACATTTAGCATTAAACGTCAGCACTTATTCTTTGTAATGTCTTTTTATATCTTTAATTTCCCACTCATGGGACTAATAAAGAGTTCTCTCACCACCTGCATTTGGCACAACTGTGTGTATTATCCACGTTAAACCACATTTAGGCAGACACTGGACTCATCTGGGCTGGGAGCAGTATGTATGAGATTAGAATGACGGCTGCTTAATCCAGGCACCACCTCAACACGTGCCGGACAGGAATGACAACAAGGGCAGGTTTTCAGCGGCTCAGTCTCAAGAAGACAATAATAATACGACTGCTGGGGTGTATGTGGTACATAGCTATAATTAAATATTTACGAAAAATGCTTTTCAGTTTTAGCCTTATTTTACCAATACATCTGACAGAAAATTAATATTTTATTCATGATTCCTACAAAACAGATGTTATCTTCCTGCCCAGTGGTTCAGTTGTTAGTTTTAATAGTTCCGTTTTGTGAATAGTATAGAATTTATTTATACTATGAATCCTATTATTATAATTTTAAGAAAACGACCCTCTGTTTGGAGAAGGTTCTTTGCAAGATTTTTGTATCATTTTAAGAGAGAACAGCAGCCCGATCAAAACAAGCTGTGTCAAGGCTTTAAGACTCAGGAATGCTCAGGAAGCAGGGACTCATTAACGTATACGTTGTCTGAAACCAACATATATATGTCAGTTTAACGCGCTAGAGTTTCAATCTAGCCTTATTAGTTAAAGAAGAACTGCACGGTCAAACGCGGTCAAAACTCACACATGAGTTATTTTACGACACTGGTGTAGATGGAAAAGTTGAGCCTACCTTTCCGAGTCGTGGTTTCCAGCAGTCCTGTTCAAAATTATGGGATTTGCCAGAAGAGACAGACTGTTTACTGCTCAGTAAAACTTTCTGACTCGTGTTATCCATGACAACGAGCCCCATGCGCTTCCAGACAACCACTCCACAGCCGCTCCTAATCCCGATACCTCGCCATTACAGAGGGAAATCTAGTTTTTTCGCTTGTTCTTGTGTCACTAACCCCTGGCGTGAAGGACTGAACCCGCTCTCTAGCTAAACCACGCCCAACGCAGGGCTACGCAACTTTAGGACACGCCCCTTTCATGACGTAGTACACAATCGAACGCCCTCAGAAGCATGGAGATGAAACAACACACGGAAATACAAACCATTAGAGGACGTTAATCACACATTTTACCTATAAAATATATGTTAACGGCGTGAAAACGTTGACAGCGATACCGGGAATCCTTTTTTCCTCGAATAACTTTTGCATTATCCTTCATATTTATCTCTGAGATTTGTTTTTACAAACCGACCTAGCCCCAGGTGCTAGGTGGCTAACCAAACTTGCTGGCAGACAAAATTTAGATTTTTTTGTCTCCAAACATCACCAGGGTGAAGGTGGGTTAAATATCTGCTTTAAATTATAAGCTGTAATATGGATGTGGTTCCGTGATTACTATTGCTAATAGTTCTTAGGTCCTTGCACTGATCCCTGGTCAATATATAATTAATCTCTAAGGATTGCTAACTTTGCACGCGTCACTCAGTAATTTGGGCAATAATTAACCATTAAATGTGACTTAGAGGCATCACACTTCACACCCTACTGTGTTCATTTGTGACTATAAGGGGCCACTTTACTTACTATGGTTAAAATATATTTTGGATTCCTGGTAGGTAGATCTGCAGGAGCTGGTCAACTAGTTGTGAAAAGAAATGAACCTAGTCATTGTGAAATGGTGTTTAGTCAATATGCTGTCCAACCAACTGCACGTCAATTTTAGATCTGCACCAGCTGTAGCTTTAAAAAGCTGTTAAAGCACACACTTTTCTCCCATGTCTTCTTTTTAAATGTCCATTGCACTTTTAATATACTTTTGATTTTCTTGATATTTTTTCTTTTATTTCAATTAATTAATTCTGTTTTATCCTGTTCATTCATGTAAAGTACACCAAATAATATTTTGTGTAGGATAATATACTTTATAAAGACTAATAGAGCTCACTTTTCTGAGTGAAGAAGCCACTGTATTCAATTGAATTGAATTGAACTGTTCTCAACAAGCTGTGTGGTGCATTAGGAACAAAGTGCGACTTGAGATTTAGCCTGTGGTTCTCCTGTAAATATAAATAAAAAACAAACATTTGCTGCACAAATACTGCATTGTCTGGGCCATTGTTGAAAATTGTTCACTGCATTCATTTCAAAGTTTATTGTCAGTTTTGGGACCTCTGACCATAACATCAAAATTGCATTCAAATACTGCAGTTGATGCTCTCCTGTTTACTCTGTTTACGTAGCTCTGTTAGCTCTCAGTAATTGAGACAGCTGGATTTTTACACCTACTTTGAATTTTAGTCTCCAGATTTTATAGCCAGCAAATGACACAGAGAGAGACAGAGGAATTGATCTATGATTATAAACTCTAAACTAAGGGAAAACATGTACACAATATCCCTGGAAAGTGTGCATTATCTTTATGTGAATGTCATTATTACTTCATCACATTATTTTGCATTTCTCCCTTTTCTCAACAGGCGATGACCGAGGCAGAATTGAAGGTTGAGTTTGTCAGTAACCTCAATGGCACGACTGTGGTAGAAGTATCACTGGGATCCTTCCTTGCACCTCTCTGTCTTCTCAGTCGAGGGTTGTTTCTGATAATCTTTCACTTCAGTAGGGGAGTCCTGCCTCTCTCTAAATGTGCTCACCTGCTCCTGGATTATGGTTTCCTGATAATGCCTTTGGTCCTGTCCTGTACTGTCCTCAGTGACATTCTTCAATGGGTCATCGTAAGTGTCGCTGTGATTGATTTATCTCTTCTATTCTTTATATATCCGAAGAGAAAAAATCTCCCTTCTCATGGGTCAGTCAGCAGTTCGGTGGACAGCTTTGTGCACAGCCACGTGGAATCTAGTCCCGTCCCTTTTGTGACTGCGTTCCGGGTGCTGGTCAATGTGAAGACAGCCATCAGCATCTTAGCCGTGGACTTCAGCGTTTTCCCGAGGCGCTATGCAAAGGCGGAAACCTATGGCACAGGAGTCATGGATTTTGGTGTGGGTGCCTATGTCATGGGCAATGCTCTGGTCTGTCCAGAGGCTAGAGGAAAGAAGGTTCAGGGCTCGAAGTTCAGCCATTTGGTTAAACAGCTTCTTTCTGTGTGGCCCCTGGTCCTCCTTGGCCTGGTGAGGCTGGCGAGCGTGAAGTCAACTGGGTATCATGAACATGTGACCGAGTACGGCCTTCACTGGAACTTCTTCTTCACTCTGGCCATAGTGAGAGTGGTGGCATCTGTTCTTCTCACTGTAATTCCCATTAACAGCTCGTGGCTAGTGGCTTTGCTGATAAGTGGAGTTTACCAAGTTGTGCTGGAGACAACAGGTTTGAAATCCTTTATCGTCCAGAGTGGTGAGCGTAACAACTTTCTTCAGGCCAACAGAGAGGGGATATTCTCTGTGGTGGGTTATATTGCCATTTACATGGCGGGAGTTCAGGTCGGCCTGTATCTAATACAGACACGAACTTTGGTCAAAGACTGGATGCGGGTGGTCCGGAACCTTGTGATTGGAAGCATGGGCCTCTGGCTTGTTTTACACATGTGCCAGACGTACTTAGAGCCAGTTTCACGTCGTCTGGCCAACCTTTCGTTCTGCATATGGACTGTGGCCCAATCTTTGTTTTTTCTTTCTTGTTTATGTGCTGCTGATATTGTGTTGCTTTTTGCCAAAGTGGTGTCAAACTCCCCACTTGTGTCAGCCTCCTGGAATCCAGCTGGTACTCCAAAAACACACAGAGGACTAATGAAAAAAATGGACGCTGTGTGTCTCATTCGGTCTGTGAACAGGAATCAGTTGTTGTTTTTCCTGCTTGCGAATCTGATGACTGGTTTTACCAACATACTCGTGGACACTATAAGAAGCAACAATTTCTCAGCTGTTTGTGTTTTGTTATTGTACATGTTTGTGAACAGTTTAGCCATATTTTTTCTACATGTTAAAAACATTACTATCAAGTTTTGGTAAATGTTTTGCACCATTATTTGTTCATAGCAACTGATGAATAATGTGATAAAGATGTGTATTGAGTAATAATAAGGATTGAACTAGTGAGACATTATATTTTAAGTGAATTCTGGCACAGCCATGTGGAGGAGACCACTCATGAAACTGTTTTTGCTTTGTGAAATGCTTTTGAGGGAAATATGGTTAAATCTTGGTTCAAAGAGCTGTAAATATATTTTTTAAAAATGGGGAATAAAATGGTGTATTTGTATGTACATATTTATATGTGGTTGTATATAGAAATGCACGAGTGTATATATTCATGCATTAAATTATGATATAAATATACAATAAATGTGTGTGAATATATGTGTATCTGGGCGTATGTGTGTAAATACACAAGTATACACATTTAGCTTTAATTTAAGTCATTATTGGTAATCAGAAACATCAGTATTTCCCTTATGCACAAGTTGTTCAAGGCAATCAAATCTTCACAGCAGTGTTCCAACATCTAGCATGAAAACTTTTCAGAACATTAGAGGCTGTTATTGCAGTAAAGGACTACAAACTCCCGTTTGAACAGCTTCTGTTTATGCATGTGTGTACATTCTTTACACAGGACTAACTGAACATCATCATGACGCCTGTAATTAAAAACACATCCAGGATGGCACACATTTAAAACGTTTAGAACACAAGTCAGATTATTGAAATAGATATATTTCATGAAATAAATTATACTGAAACATTCAAATAAAAATACTTAAAATTTTCATTTTTATGTAACTGTATAAATGTGTGTGTCTACCAATTAAAATCGTTCATTTAAAAGTTGATCTAGTTACAACAAAAAACAAGATATTTTTTTTAAATATTTACAATGTTATTAATTAAATAAAATAAATGGTTTAACCTGTACTTGGATAAAATGTTTTACCTTTATGTTATAGATTGTGAGTTTATGTATCTATGTATGAATGTGTGTCTTCATCCATTGAGAACCAAAAAATAATAAAATGTAAAAAAATTAAAAATAAAACTATTATTAAACTTCTGACTTTTAAAATGAAACTTTTAACTTCCATGCAACAGATTGTTTATGTGATTTTACTTAAAACTGAAAAGGTTTTTGAATTTTTTTTTTCTTTTTTAACAAACGAAAAGGCATTCTTACGTTTACATTTTAAAAAGATAAATAAAAATTGTTCAATGTGAGAACACATTGCGCTCTTAATTTCCGAGATCTCTTCTGTGTCGGTATTGTTAATTCTTAAACAAACTTTTAGAAGAGAAGAGCAGACTCTAGAGGCCTTGTTGATGTTTTGTGTCGTTTTTATTGCGTAGTTCGTGTTGCTGAAGTCTCTTCCTCTGTGTCTCTGAGAGGAGAGTGTGTTAAGTTGTTGAGTTGCTCAGCTGCTCCTCCAGAATCTGCAGCTATAGGAAGGTTAGTACACGCTTGTAGCCGTCTCGCTGTCCTCTTTTACCACTTATACTGACTTTAACCATTTATCCTCCAGCAGAATGACTTGTTTTTACCTCTGTCACGACTTTATGTTCACCCTTTATCCTCTTGTTTTCATTTAATTTCGCTGGTTAGTTAGCCATCGTTAGCTCTCACGGCTAGCTTAGCTAGTTAGCATGCCAGGTGAAGTCACATAAACAAACCACATTATCTGACAACTTTGTAACATATTTGTTATAAAGCTGCGTTTTTGTATTCTGGAGATTTTGCTGTGAACTCTGGCTTCTCGTTTGAGAAACTTTCAGCCATAAACTTTAGCCGTGTCAACTGACATCAAGTCTGATTAGCATGTTGGCAACCTGCTAGCTATCTGATAAAGTGTTTATGTGAAGGCTCTCGGATTATTATATAAATAAGCAAAATGTTGAGTTGCTAAAACCAAGGCTGTAAGTGCAGGGTTATCAGTTTATTCGACCAAAACGCTGATTTGTAACTCATTCAAGTGTGGAGGTTAAGTTTGCTAACATAAGCTAGTTCAAAAATGGTGTCTAGAAATGATCCTCAGTTGATAATCTCTTAGTTTATGAATGGCTATTTTTTTTCTTAACTTCTCAGGTAGCAGGACTGACTAAAGTAAAAAATTTTTTGACAAGACCACGTTAAGCTGCCTCTGGGCATAGCCACATATAATGCTAGTCTTTAAGTAAGTTAGATGTTGCTAAGCCTCTTTGCCCGAGTAGAGTGTCTCCAGTAGGCTAATAATCCTTTACAGACTGTTTAGCCTGCTGGCTAACTGAGACAGCATTAGCATGCTCTTGCTGAGTTACATATACATAATCAAGGTGCTTGAAAGTGCCTCAGTGGCTAGGTACAGTGCTGGGAAGGCTCAGTGAGAGAGAGCAGTTTGTAAGAAAGCTCGTAGTTTGGATGGGGGGAGTGAGAATACATGACTTACTTTACGTCTGTAACACACAGGACGAGCTGAGAGTGAGAGACAGATATGGCACGCCTGGTTGCTGTGTGCAGAGATGGAGAGGAGGACTACCCTTTCTTGGCACGACAGATCCCTCTATATATCGATGACACCCTCACGGTGAGACAATCCATGAATGTTTTCTCCTAAATGGACACTAATGTCCTTTTTTGCAGCTCTTAGAAAAGGATTGTAATTTTCGAGTTTGTTAGCCATATCAGGCCTCTTGCTAAGGAGGCTAGCAAGCTAATATTATATTAATATTATATCACAGACACCTATAATATGAGAAAACACAAGTTTTACCTGAGAGCAGATCAGAGTCTTAAATCTTTCAATAAGGAGTAGTGCAAGAAGATAGATCAGGAGCATATATGGTCTTTGACAAAGGTACTTAGGAGGTTATTGAATATGGAGTGATTCTGTGTAAGCTGTTTTAGCCATAGTAATTTTATTCTGCCTGGGCTACTGACAAAAGGACATATATTGTAAATCAAATTTGGCACAGCTGCTGCTGAGTTTATACTTTAAAATATATGTGTAATTATGTTTAATGAAACATTGGAGATTGGCAGCATGGATTTGATAACATGCCTGCTGTTTCTTCCTTGTAGATGGTGATGGAGTTTTCAGACATTGTGCTGGACTTTGACAGCCATCAGATTAACAGTTCACAGATGAAGCAGTTTATTGAGGTAAGGTTGATTGCGCAAGGTTCACTTTGTCTGGCAGTGCCAGGATGAAGAGTGACACACTGGGAGATTAGTATCACACTAAAACAACTGGTGTTATGAGCCCATATTGTGTGCAGCTGCTGATCTGTAAAAAAGGATTCCCTTCAGAAAATATTCTCCATCTGAGTGACTTTTTAATTGGACTTTTGTAGCATCATGACAAACATGGCCAGGTTCTGCAACAGCTTTTTCCTCCCGAATCCTGAACTCCCTATCACCATCCAACTCCAGGTCCTCTTTAACCCCATCCAGTACCCTCAGTCCCCATCCATCAGAAATTGCACATATTAATGCACTGCTTCTTTGTGCTTTGATACAGACCTTAGCATTCTTTACACATGCACAACATTCCCATACATATACACACTATACATGAAGTGTATGCGTGTGAATTGTGTGGGATTGGTTTCGTGATGTCTGTGCATCTTCGATTGTTAGAAATGTTCAGTCTGAAACTGTTAGAAACATTCAATTTCATTCAGTCATATACTGATCTTGATTTAAATTGATGAAAGACTGATATACATTAAGCTTCTGGATGTTTTGCTTTTTAAACAAAATGTCTCTGGAAGCTGGCAGCAGTGTTGAGTGGTTTGTCTTTGTCGTCCGCAGCATCATAGCATGTTGAAGCAGCAGGACCTGAACATGGCGCTGATGGTGATGTCACGGGAGGTATTCAGCATGCTCCCACAGCTGGTTCCATGCGTGGGTTGCAGACGCAGTGTGGAGCGTCTCTTCTCCCAGCTTACAGATTCGGGCTACTTTGCCCTGGAGCCACTGACTGTGGGCTCGGCTGGAGTTCTGTCTGTCACCAGGGCCTGCCTGGCCGACCCCTGCAAACTCTACACGCTCTTCTACAACCACGGGTGAGTGAGTCTGTCTGAATGTGCATGGGATTGGTGCATCATGGGCATTAAAAGAATGTCACAGTATTAAGCTCAGATGTTCATTATATTATTATTATTATTATTATTATTATAGCTGGTATCCTGGTGGTTAGGGAGTTACCCCTGCGATCAGTAGGTTGTGGGTATGAATCCCAGGACTGCCAGTGGCACTACTGAAGTATCCTTAAGTAAGATATCATCTCCACACACACTACTCTTCCCCGGGTGCTGCATCAACAGCTGCTGTCTGCTTCCCTTGGTGAACGGGTTAAATACAGCATGAGAATTTCACACAGTTTACACTGTGTTCTGTGTTCACACGTGACAATGTATTATTTTTAAAATGTCATTCAATTTGTATTTTTGTTTTCTTTACAGGTCAAAGATGAATGACATTATTGAGGCCATTCCGAAAAGCAAAAAGAACAAACGCTGTCAGCTGCATTCTTTAGACACACACAAGCCCAAGCCTTTAGGGTAAGTTTGAAGTGTCTGTTTAGTTGCACCATGTTTTCCAGTTCCATTACATTTAGGATGTTTTGCATGTTTTGAATGTGTATTTCATTCCTTTCACAATGAGCTTGTCATGATGATTTGAAATGACGTTTTCAAGCTGTTAAGCCATCACATCAGAAATGATTAGTGACTGGTTTATCAAGACATTTAAGTTGAATGTATGATGCAGTAGAAAGGAGAGTTCTATGAAGGAGTTAGTGCTGAAGTAGTCTCAGCCTCAGAAGTCATGCCCACGGAACGTTGGCTAAACGTCTGATGCATATGGTACACTTTAGTGGAAACACTTCAGGAATGTCGAAGTCATCATGTAATTGGTTGAATTTTATCGGATTTCTGGGGGGCGCGAGTGTCGCATTTATTTTCGGTCCGCTGGGAAACAAAGTACAGACGTGATTGCGGAAGAAAAACTGTTGTTTACATGAGTGACAGTGAGCATTTATCAAGATCAGTTAAACGTAGGATTCTCAAAAGTATGTGAGGTTCACGGCATAGACTCTTTAAGAGATGTCCAGGAGTTTTGTTTGAGGCACTTAGTGGAGACAACAAGAGATTTTTTAGCCTGTTTGCCGATGGGAATTAGGAAGAGTATTATTTTCCAAGCTTGGCCGACTCTTTGACTTGTTGCACGCCGGTGTGTTGTGGGGACATTTCCATATCCCCGAAACGTGACACTGAACGAAAATAATTTGATTGGTTGTTTGACATGTCGGTCCAACGGCCTTATGGGCGGGCCTTGGCCAAAGGAAGCTGCTATGAATTCCAAAACTTCAGCCATCAGTCTGAAGGTCTGGCTACGTGAGACTAGTGCTGAAGAAAGTTGCAGAAACAGAGACTAATTTTGGCATTGTAGACCCCCCTACAGGTAGTCAGCATTGTTGTACCCACCTGTTACTAGTAGACTAGAAAGCTGTATTTGTAAAAGCACACTGCTGCCTTGATCTCAGGTCTGTGAAAGGTGTGAGCAATTTTAGCCTAGATAAGGCATTACTTTTGTAAAGTTTGTCAGAGCTGTCCTAATTAGCTTTCAGGCATCTTTTAGGGTCGGTAAATTGAAGGTATGATCAGGCACACAATCACTTCTCTTAAGCATCCTGAGAGAACCTATTAATAATAGTTGTTTAAGGGGAATTCTGTTTACTTCAGATAATTGAGTCTTTGGTTAGTGTGTAAATGCTGCAGAAAAACTGGCCAACTCTGATTTCTTTACAGCGGTGGAAGAAAACAGGTAGGGGTGGGCGGATGGTTAACAAATTTCATGTTTGGTGTGAGATCTTTAGGGCTGGTCCGAATGCCATTTTTGGAGCTTCGAGTATTCGGTAATGAAAAACACCGGCACGCTCCTCTGCCGAGTATCAGCAGGTGGAAAATGGCTAGCCAGTCTTCTCAAAAAGCCACAACACTCGACAAAACTCGCACAAACATCTCAAAACCAACTTTTTTTTCACCACCAGCCAGCTGTAAACACTTGCGGCGAAGTGCAAAATAAACAATTTTTCTTACTTTTTTTTTCCCCCACTGAGTAGGAATCAATCTGCCTCAAACTTCACAGTAAAAATATAGCTTTCATGGGAGACACGCTAATACACACACACACACACACATATATGTTTTTCCTTGGTCCGAGCTGCGGGGAGAAATGCACCGATAGACCCGGAGTGCATTTTAATTCTCCGTTAAAGACAGAAGTGCATTTTAATGCTCTCCAGCTCTAACGGTTTAAAGCTAATACCTCCCTTGAGTCAAAGGGGTTGTTGGAAAGGTCTCCTGGACGTCTATTTTACTGTGAAGTTTGAGGCGGATTGGTGCCTGTTTAGTGGATCTATGCAGTTTGGAAATCCCGGTGGTCAAAAATAACGGGACAGTTTGTTTTTTCTTCTTCTTTGGAATATTGGAATCTCAAAATGAAAACTCAAATGCCACCCCACCGAACGAATATTCAAGTCCAGGCCCTAGAGATCTTGCAGTTATCCACTTGCGTGTATAGCTGTTATTGACTTGTAATTCTTTTAAATGCTGAACGTCCAAAAAAGTGAGGATATATATCCGTACTTCATTGCCTGTTCAGTTTGGGCTTAATTGTTTGGCATGTAGCTGTGGTGAATATTTGGTAACTATGGAGATTTGCTACGTGTTTCAGAGGAAGCTGGATGGATGTATGGGAGCTGATGTCTCAGGAGTGCCGGGACGAAGTGGTTCTGATCGACAGTGCCTATCTGCTGGAGACTCTTGAAACATATTTGAGAAAACACAGGTAAACCTACTGCATGGCGAACACCATCTGCTTGAAATTTACTCCTAATGGCACATGGGTTTCAGTAATGCCCAGAATACCTACTATTAAACTCGGTTGTGAGATAAATAGGCTTTAATTGTTGCTTGCTTCTGATTTTTTTTTCCTGTTGAGAAATTAGCTCTCAAATGTGCAACTAAGTGTTCATTAGCGCATAAAGAATTTTACTTAAGTGTCCTGGTGGAGTCAAAGCATTTACTATTTTTCATGTTACTTGGAAGGTGGCAGGCTGGCACAGTGGGTAGCCCGGTCACCTCACAGCCAGCAGGTTCTGTGTTTAATTCCCAGCCAGAGCAGCTTAGGGTACGTTCTCCCTGGGCCCTTGTGGGTTTCTGCTGTGCGCTCCAGTTTCCTCACACAGACCTGTATGTCAGGTGGACAGTGTGTGTTAATATTATCGTCTCTGTAACCGTTGCTTCAGCACCCCCTCGCCACACAGCGTTCCTGCTAAGGATAAGAATCTAAGATAACATATTGTAAGCCACAATTCTGTTACATTTTGTTACATTGGTTCTTATTAAAGTCTTAAATAAAGTGGTCCCTTATAGTCATGTGTGTACACAGTTTGAACAATTTGAAATTATTTTTCTGCATTAAACACATTCACCAAGTGAAGCAGTGGACAGTGGAGCAACGCAGCACACTACACAATCTTACAAATGCAGGGGCAGCTCCACAACTACCAGACCACCAATATGCATTCAGAATATATGGCGCTTGTATGGCAACAAGTTGCCCAATTGTTGCCCTCTCTGATTGACTTAATATTTTTCTTCAAAATGACTTTTCTGCTTTGATCATCAGGTTCTGCACAGACTGTAAGAACAAGGTGCTGAGGGCCTACAACATCCTGGTGGGTGAGCTAGACTGCAGTAAGGAGAAAGGCTACTGTGCAGCTCTGTACGAAGGTCTGCGTTGCTGCCCACACGAGCGCCACATCCATGTCTGCTGCGAGACCGACTTCATTGCTCATCTACTGGGCCGGGCAGAGCCAGAGTTTGCTGGTGGCTATGAGTGAGTCAGCTGCGCTAATTTAGTCCTAGGGTTGTTTTTTAATATAATTGTTATTTTTGTTAAAGATATAAAGTATCTGACACCTATTTAAGTCTGGCTGTAATTACATTCTTTTCTGGTTGCATGGTATTGTATCACAGTTTTCTATTAAATATATGTTGTTCTTGATTCAAAAACTGATTTTTTTTTTTATAGTAATAAATATGAGTTTGTCAGTCAGTACTGGATTTCACATCGAGTGAATGGTTGTGGTTATTTGCAGGCGCAGGGAAAGGCACGCTAAAACCATAGATATAGCGCAGGAAGAGGTACTGACGTGTCTGGGGATTCACTTATATGAACGGCTGCACAGGATCTGGCAGAAGTTGCGGGCTGAGGAACAGACTTGGCAGATACTGTTCTACCTCGGCATTGATGCGCTGCGCAAAAGCTTTGAGGTACTAACGCTACAGTTTTGTTGACTGTTCATATTTTTTTATTTCTTTTTCTCAAGGTCATTTAATCTAACTGTAAGGGTGGAACTAGAGAATTGTAAATGTGAATGAAAATGGGACGTGTCCCAACTCAACTGGACTCCTCTTCCAAAACAGTTTTCTCTTGTGTTGAAAATTTTCACTGAATAGATGGCGGTGGAGAAAGTGCAGGGGATCAGCCGGTTGGAGCAGCTCTGTGAGGAGCTGTCTGAAGAAGAGCGTGCAAAAGAGCTAAAGCAGGAGAAGAAGAGACAGAAACGCAAGAACAGACGCAAAAACAAGTGTGGCTTTGACATGTCTGAACAAGAGGCTGAGGGAGACAAAGAAAAGAGCCTGGACGAGGTACAGGAATCTTTTTCTTTCTGAAGCTTTTTCTTTTTGGTCTGAAATTAGCCTCTAGTGTCTGGATAGTTTACTATGTGGTTATGGGTGCCAGTTGTTTGTCTGTTTTAAATGTTGGGGTTGAATCCATTATGAACTATGATGGCTAATTCTGTTTTGTTTGTTTGTTTTATTTGTGTTTTGCGTTCAAAAAACTTGCCCAAAGTGTGTGTGGGATTTGTGATCTATATTGGCTGATTCAGATTTGACACACCTTGTAAATACACTAAGGAATTCCACAAAGTTCTCTGTCCTCTATATTCCTCTGAAGGGTTCTACGGAGTCAGTGGATGGTAGCTGTAAGTCCTGTGGCAGTGGCGAAGAATCTGGCGGTAGTGTGGAAGTGATCGTCCCCATTGAGAACTCCTGCAGCTGCCCCACCACCTCCATCCTCGGTTCACCCAAGACTAAGAAAAGTATGAAGAAACCATTGTTGCTTAAATAGTAATTTCTTATTTCTCACACACACACACACACACACACACACACACACACACACACACACACACACACACACACACACACACACACACAGTGAATGTCTACCAAAAATGATCAGGAGCAGTATCTCAAATGCGAATCTTGTGTATGTGTGCAGGTTTATCATCTCATCACAGCGACTGTGGCTACTCCTCCAGTATAGAGGGCAGTGAGACGGGCTCCAGAGAAGGCTCCGACGTGGCATGCACAGAGGGTATATGCAACCATGATGAAATGGGTACCAAAAGTCATTCTCTGATGCAGGGCTTTACCATTATAGGTTCTGCTGTTTAACTTAGATTTAATATTTTGCTCATGAACTGAAAGGGTCAAACAATATGTAGTTTTAGTTAACTAAAATAATCAACAGATTCTTCAGCGCACTCCAATTTTTCCAATACACCACTCTCTTCCTGCAGGTGAATACTCATGCAATCATCACTGCTCTGAGGATAAAGAGGAGGATGGCATGGACAGCTGTTTGGAGTGCTGGGCAAACTCAGAAGAGCACACCAAGGGCAAGAACAAGAAAAAAAGAAAGAGCAAAGGCTCCATGTGTGGGACAGAACATGTGAGTGACAGTGAGCTGTAACAGGCTCCTTACACTTGATATGCCTTCATTATACTGCACGACTGCCTGGGGGGTTCTGCAGAGAACGCCGTATAGTTTAATGGTTTTACAGAAAATGTTTCCAAACTAGCGAATCAAAACATTAAAAGCATGCATTTGCATGTTCTGGCTTTCTGTCATTCAGGTTTCCATAAAAAAATATTCATTCTGTTTCTAAATCAGTATACTCTTTGCAGAAATGCAGAAGTCAACAAAAAGCACTTTGGAAATGTTTGTTGTTCATACTGCAGTATACCACTAAAATCGTCAATAGACTGCACTCCTATGTTTAGATTTCCACTGAATTTAAATACAGACCTCAACCCAGCAAGGTGCAAATTGCATTCAAACAAGCACTTCCTGCTTTACTACTATAAATTCCTTTGTTGTTCATGTACAAGAGCCTTAAGATTTTTCACCACTTTAGACCTGCCCTCAAATATCCTCCTGCCATCAGGAACAGAGACAGTTATTTTATACAATTTCAGAATGACAGCTTTTTAAATAAAATTGACTTGCTTTCAGGAATGTAATGTAACTTGGGTTAATATTTGACATGTTCATTCTTCAAATGTCATCCACTTCTGTCCTCTGACAGTGTTCAAAGTCTGAGTGCTGCACATCAGAAAGTAGTAGGAGAGGCTTGTCGGGTTTGGAAGGCGCACTTGATCCTACGACCTCATCCACACACAGCTGCCAGAACAAAGCAACAGCATGCTCGAAGCTGTGCTGTGGGTCCCTCAGCAGTGTTGCTCAGCAGCAGCCCTGGGCTGGTCAGAAGGGCATCAGTGGTCTGGTTCTCGCTCAGGCACTCCCACTGGACACCTGCACACAAGGAGACCTTACCACCAAGAGTCTCATGGAGCTGCTGGTGAGTATAACCCAAACAATATAAACAATATAAACTAAAATGATCTAAGCGATTAGTTTTTCCAGAAAATTTGATTTTTGACTTTGCATCCAAATAGTTTTATTAAATTTTAATTCTAAAATCTGTTTTACTGAGCCTAGTTCAATGCCGTTTATGGCAATTAGTTGAATTCTGTGTTAAGATGCCAAGTTGTTAAAATAAAATCATGGTGAAAACTACTTAGTTTAACTAGTTAGGTTTAGTTTATAGGATTTTTAAAATCGCAAATATAAACTGTTTTGAAAATTGAAATACCAATTTCTTTTTTGTAAAAGCACTTATTGAATCACAAACGCTTTATTATGATTTTTGTTGGAGACAACTTATCTTTAAAGATGGTGGCATAAAAATAACTGGGGGAAAAACTGACCGCTTACATTTGTATAATAAATCTCTAATATGTGGAAAAGCAGAATGAAGCAGAAGTTTCATCAGATGACGAAAACTGCCTAACCCAGGATGAGATCCAGTCATTTGTGGAAGAGAACAAGTCTTTCTACACCACAAGAGACCAGTACCGGCAGCACCTGAAGGACCGCTTCACCAAATACTGCCACTCCACTGTGTGCGGAGGAGAGTGACTCCCTACAACTAGTTTCAAATAAATAAATAAAACACTCTGTTTTTACGGATGGGGCAAACACACTCATGATTAGCACTGCTGTGCTGCTTTTTTCAAAAAAGAAGAAAAAGAATTTAATGTTAAAGAATGAGTCCTGGACTTTTGCTTTGTTAAATGGAAAATATTCCCCCCCCCACAACCTTCCATGCATATCATCTTTCTCTTTTTTTCCTACTCTCTCTCTCTCTCTCTCTCTCTCTCTCTCTCTCTCTCTCTCTCTCTCTCTCTCTCTCTCTCTCTCTCTCTCTCT
>JBBKCR010000080.1:7510123-7532622 GCA_037577295.1 Ladigesia roloffi | reverse complement strand
CTCGTTCTCGTTCTCGTTCTCTCTCTTTCTCTTTCTCTTTCTCTCTCTTTCTCTCTCTTTCTCTCTCTTTCTCTCTCTTTCTCTCTCTTTCTCTCTCTCTCGTTCTCTCTCGTTCTCTCTCTCTCGTTCTCTCTCTTTCTCTCTCGTTCTCTCTCGTTCTCTCTCTTTCTCAGCGTTTTTTAGCTCCTCTCTATCCTCACTCTTCCATTCACCCCTCCTCTCTGAACCTGGCAATATATTTTTGGTTGATTTCTGTTCCCGGACTTGTTGATTTATGGAATGGGGTTTATTAAGAGCGCAGATGAATTGTTAAGCTTTGCAAGCTGTGACTGTAGGGTTAGATGTCGATAGTCTTCTTGTCTCGTTTCACTAAACACTTTTTCCAGTTTGTTTCACCGACTGTGACGCTTCATTTTAGTGGCAAAAAAAATGTACCAATAAATTGTGTACAGGAATGAAAATATCTGAATATAAAAAAGATTTTACAGAAAGATAAACATCCATTTATAAGAAGGTTTGGGTGTAATGTTGAGCGCGATGTGCAAAATTTACATAATAAAGAATATTTATTAATATGCATTAATAGAATGTCTTTTTTACATTAAAGGAGAATGCTGCAGGGTTTTTTTTAATGTTTTTGTCTGAAAACCATTTTTTAAATACATTAATGTTGGAAAGGTTGCATGATGTTAAAATGCAAATTATTACCCTGTAATATTTTGTTCATAAGTTAGCACTTTTTTATTCATGTTCATGTTGTCACCCCCTCCACACAAACTCCTCCAACCATGTCTTTATGGAGTATGCTTTGAGTACTGGGGCGTAGTCGCTGGAATAGAAAAGGGTTTCCCCAAACACTCTATCCACAAATTTAGAAACATGACATTGTCCAATTTATCTTGGAATGCTGCAGCAATAAGACTGCCTTTCACTGAAAGCAGCGGGGCCAAAGCGGGTATCCCAATATTTGTGTCCATATAGTGTGGTATTTATACGTTTATTATTTTCTTGTCCTTTAGATGGCGCACGCCCAACGCATTTCAAGTCTTTATAAAGTTGATAGAAATGTATATACCACGTTATTTTTAGTTTTATTTTTCATTTCATGTACAATATTTGAGTACAGTCGTATTTTGGCCCATATTTCTTTTTATTTGAATCCCATAACCGCCATGCAGACCGGCGGTTGAAAAACGGTGCAGGCGGCGCCACCAAACGAAGTATTGTCTTTCAGTTTGAGGTCTAATATTTAATCCTGAGCGGCAGGGACTGAGGCTTCCTTATCACTGCCTTCTCCTGGAGAAAGAGAGAGAGTGAGGAGCAGGGAGGGCTG
This sequence comes from Ladigesia roloffi, assembly GCA_037577295.1. Lineage (NCBI taxonomy): Eukaryota > Metazoa > Chordata > Actinopteri > Characiformes > Alestidae > Ladigesia > Ladigesia roloffi. The sequence continues at coordinate 7,531,289 of JBBKCR010000080.1, read as the reverse complement.
TGGGGCACATCTACATCCGCGCACACAGACAGGTCCACCGTCCGGGGGACCCCATCAACTCTCGGATGGAGCGGTGGAGGGGCAGGGTGGCACTGGTGACAGGAGCTTCTGTGGGTATCGGAGCTGCTGTGGCTCGGGCTCTGGTCCAGCAGGGCATGAAGGTGGTGGGCTGTGCACGAAACGTGGACAAAATAGAGGTAAGTGTCTGATTTATCCCGAAAATATCTCACCCTGGCCGTCTGTTGAGGCCTTAAGCTGGTTCACTATCCGGAGTAAACTAATATGCACAATGGTATTGGGACACCTCCCATTTACTGAATTCAGGTGCCCCCTTTACTTCGAGTGAAGGGCAGTTTTAATGTAAAAAATCACTTTTCTCTAAGTTGCACGTTTATTCTAGTTCAGACATTATCGTTTATTTATTATATATATTACTCTGTGTCTTTGTACTCTGTAAAATCTTAATCCATTTCACTCTATACATGTTTATACACAATATAGACAAAAGTATTGGGACACACCGGTTTTTTTTCCTGTATTCACGGTTTGGGCTGGGCCCCTAGCTTCCATTAAGGGGCAATCTTAATCTTAATTTTAAAACCTTTTTGGTCAGTGTCAGGCGTCTACAGGGGATACAGTGTTTGAGGAAGAACCTTTTTAATTCCAGCATGACTCTGCCCCAGTCCATAAAGCAAACTATTTAAAAACATGGTTGGATGAGTGGATGATTGAAGAACTTGACTGTTCCACACAGAGACCTGACTTGTACCCCATCTAACGCCAATATGATCAACTGGAGTTGAGAATTTCATCCAACACCAGTACCTGACTTCATAGATTCTGTACAGAATAATTGGGCAACAAATCCCATAGAAACTCCAAAATCTTGTGGAAAGCTTTCCAAGAAGTGTGGAAGCTGTTAAAGCTGTAAACGGGGACCAACTCCATATTAAAATCTATGTGAATCCAGAGTCATTAAAGTTCCTGTTGGTGCAATGGTCATGCGTCCCAATACTTTTGTCCATGTAATGTGAGCTGTCTCTAAACGAAGCTGAAGTTAGCCTCTTATTCCCCACTCCATTTCCACGTTAAACTGACAAATAGGAAGCTAACTTTAACTTTAAGAACAAAATCATATCTAAGATATGAGTCATTAACTTGATCAGACTTAAGCATAACTTGTTATTAGGCAAAAAATAAACATTACAATGTCTGAATGTGTGGTATGTGTTACAATATTTAGTCTTTCTGAAATTTGATGAGTTGAAACGGATAAAAACGTTTGCACTGACACCTGGGCTACTCTCATACAGACCACTTTTCTCCTTCTTCGTATTCTTCATAAACAACTCAGAGTTTACCACACATACACACAAGCCATATTCTTTAATGTGCAGTATTTCTAATGAAACAGGAAATATTTCTGGTGCAGTATTACAGTGTGAAACATGTGCAGTCAGGAGAAACATACATAAATATACATAAATACATTGATATGTACACACGTTTTATTTTTATGCAAAATTTTGTATAGTGTATATTTATATTACATGTTGTGTTATACAGCCTATATTCTATGTGTTATGATTCTTCTACTTTCCTCTTTTCTTCTGTTTACTTTGCTGCTGCAACAATGCAATTTTTCCACCCATGGGACCGGTGAAGGGTCATTTTGTCTATCTTATCTTTAAATTGACTCCTTGTGGTTATGCTGTCCTCATGCTATTCCCTGGTGTGTCTAATCTGACTTTCTCAATAGTTGGTAAAATGTGGAGATCATACTCATGCCCACCCACTACATTTCTTAGACCCAGCTAATCTCAGCCCCTTGTCAATCATTGACCACGGTCTGCTCAGGCCTCTGCCCTTGACCTCACACGAGTCTCTGGTAAGCCCTTGAAATTCATTTAGAAATCTCAACAGTACAGCAGTGAATATGTCCGGGGGGTATGCAGTCATCCTAATGCAGTGCTAAAGGTCGTTTCTACTCTAACATGCACACCGAGACACGCCTTACTATTGTTATGAGCTGAGTTTTGTCTGTACAACTGTTCCACAGTACAATCAGTGAGGGCTGACACGAACAAAAGCCTGAAGCAAGGGCTGGGATGAGCAGATGGCAGGTGTACCAACAGTGATAGACTGCTGTAGTGGATACATAACTAGGTGCATTTCTAAGAAAAGCATCATTGCGTGGTTGCTATAACAACAGTGTTTGGAGACACCCAGAGCGTGATTTATGGGCAAAAAATTAAGTAAAAAAAACCCCTGGAAATTCAAAACATTCTGTTCTGATTCAGAGTCACTGACTCTTACCAAGACATTTATGGATAAGGATGCATGAACACAGCCACATTTACAAACTGATTATTTGAACCACAACAAAGAGTGATACAGTAAATGAGCTGACCTAAAGGCCTCATACACATGGACGTTTGAATCTTGGATAAATGAACGCGCTCTGAGCTCCATAGGCATTTTTTACACTGTTTTCGCCTGACGCTGTTTAACGCCAGCCTGCAGCCTGATGTGTAGCTTTGTGTATTCACCTGTAGGGGGCAGTAATTATTCCTGTTGGATTGTTTACATGGTGTACTGAGGAGCGGTGTGTGGGAACGGTACTTACTAAGTGTAACTCAGAGGTTCCTAGCAGTCTGGAGGATCGACCCATGACTTTCTGATCGCAGGGTGAGTGCCCAAACCACGCGAGTGTGTAATGGAGGAGGGTGGGTTTCCCGGAAAAATTTTTTTCCGAATACGGTAGACATGTTATTTGTGCCTTTCCGAATACCGTATTTGTATTTGGCTCCACCCCTAGTTCCCATATAGACGTTTATTTCTATGGGTTGTGTTCTGTTATTAAGGCAGTCAGGATGCCAGAATTTTTTGTTTGATCGCTGCTAGATATCAGAATGAAGAAACCGATAGTTTCTTATTATGTCTATTTTGTCTACATATTCATATTGCTTTAGAAAATGGAAAACCAAAGTAATGTTAATGTTAAAGGTCACATTTACTAAATTTTTCTTGTTTGTTCCACTTTTAAAACATTTGTGTTTTTATTCATCAAAATCATTCTACTTGACTCGCATCTCATGAACACATGACCCCAAGATTTAAACAGAATTCGTTTCTGTGCCTTTAAAACTGATGTATGTAAATCACCTATTTTCTAATTGCCTGTCCTGTTATTTGTTTGTATTCAAAGAAGCAATCTTGCAACATGTATTGGTGGTGCTAATCTGCTAAATTTGCAGGTGTATTTGAATGTGTTGGATTTTGTGATATCACAAACAGCCCTTTAAAAAAGGACTTAGTTTACTTATATGACCTGTATGGACTAGGAAGTAGAAACTTATTTAGCTGTATTTACATGCTGGTTAAGGAGGAGAAAATTAGGTCTTCCATGCACTGGGTTTTTTCAATCAATTATTGATAGTATTGAAGTGCAGAGCTTAGCGACACTTCATGTTATTGTAATGCAGTTAAAAATAGAATGTTAATAATAAAAAGAAATTTAAATATTAATTTTCTTTTTAGATAATTGACAAATCAAGACCACAGTGCCTGGTGCAAGCATAATTATGCTAGAACGAGGCATTAATATGAATCCTATATCTATTGTTAAGGAATCCTATATTGATTATAATATAACAGTAGACACTTTTTAACAATTCTTTTCAAGTTTTTTTTTCCTGACCGATCCTTGTGATGTCAGCTGAATTTGTGTGGTTTAGTTAGTTTCTTTGCTGTACAGTTGAAAACAATGGCATCTTTGTGACTCTTCTCTCTGATAGCTGCGTGTGAAGCAATTACAGGAGTGTAAAAGCATCTGCATACTTTAGGCCTGCGAGTGTGACACGTTAACCTTGGAGTGTTTGGTTTCACTGCTATTTTCCCTGGGTTTCAACCGCAAGAATGTAAACACTCACTGTGGAGCAAACAGATGGTGTGTGTCCACTGTCCACTGTGATTGAAGATCAGTGGACCATTCCCCCGGCTTCCGATACCCCTGGAGGCACGGCCACGCATGACCGGAGGAAAGGAGAGAACTCTGGCAACAGTCACTGGCCTGGGTCTCCAGAGAGACGGCAGAGAATAACAGAGTGTGAGAGAGGCTGCCTGCATGGTCACCCTTTAAATTAAGGGATGACATTAGCCTTGACTGATGAATGTAAATGATCTCCTTCCTGATTTGCAGTCCTGTATTGTGCCTCATTCAAAAAACTGTATCATTTTTTCCTTTGGATGAAGAGGTTTTGTGTGTCCGTGGGCGAGATAGTCCCTTTTGATGGTAGCAAAAGTTGGTTTTGTCACTGATGAGTCAAATTCAATGTACACTAGTCAAATTCTACCATACCAAATTCATCCAGCCATGTCTTAATGCACCTTGCTTTGTGCACTGAGGGCAGTCATGCTGGAAAAGAAAAGGTTCTTTCCACAAAGTTGGAAGCCTGGCGTTGTCCAAAATGTCTTGGTATACTGACACACTAAGATTGTCCTGCATTGGACGTAGCCCAAACCCTAAAAAAACAGGTGTGTCCCTATACCTTCGTCCATATAGTGTATATACCTGTACAGAGTGAGACGAGACAGTGTGGCTCCAGATTTTACAAAGACACGTTTACAAATAAACCCAGAAATACAAACTCTAAAGTAGAAGTAAATATGCAATTTAGTACAAAGTGTATTTTTAGCGTAGCCACCGGGCTAGTCTATGGTACTACTTCTCAAGTGGCAGCAGCTCAGCTGGCTAATCAGGAGCCGACTGGGCCTGGTTCCAGGTTTACCTACCTCGCAGGCATGATGTCCCTTCCTAATATGGGTGCAGAATCTAGCCTGAGGGTGCGGTTTCAGCACCTTGGAGAGTGGCTGGCTGTCCTGAAGAATTAAGATCTTGTTTATACACGTGGCATTGAATGCCTTGCTGTCGCTGTGGTGTCGGCTCGTTGTGGGTTCAGTCAGTTGTGGTAGTTTCGTCTCCGTTATACTCCGCTTGTATCCGTCACTGAAAGTCCACGTTCTCTGCATTTAACCTATTCACCGTGTGAAGCAGCCGACAGCCAGCAACACGGTACCTGTGCTGCAGTGTGTGGATCGCACCTTGCTCAAGGTTAACTCAGTGGTGCCACTGGCGGTCCTGGGACTCAAACCCACATCCTTCCAATTACAGGGTTAACACTCTAATCCCCACACCACCGGTTAGATGGTTTACCTTCTGTTTGAATGTAATCAAAGCCACAAATGACAGCATGTGTAATAATAATAATATATTTTATTTGACAAAAGTGTTTTAAAAAAACCCAAGGACATTTTATACAACAAAATGAGAGTGAAATGCGTTTAAAAAAAAAAGTAAAATGTGAGTAATTAAGCAAAGAATGCAGAAATGCCTGTGCAAAGTCACAAACTGTGCATTGCATATCATATGTTAGCCTAGCCTAGCATTAAGGAGTTTGGGTTGATCACAAATAAAACAGCTCCACAGAACAAGTCAGCTATGCTGTTTGCAAGCAAATTGCCTTTTGGTATTTAACCACAGAGAGCTATGATGGGAATATCAGATGCAGGTAGGCTTCTTCGTCATTTTACTCTGGGTTCAGTAAAGTTTTTTGATCCTCTGATCTGTTTTATGCCAATTTAAAATAAAGTAAAATGGTCCCTTATAGTCAAAGCTTAATCACACAATAGCACAGCACACAGTGTGAACAGTGTCAAATCTATTCTCTGCTGCCACCAACGAGGGGTGCTTCCATTTTGCTTTGTGCTTTCCAAACCTTTAAAGAATAATTAACAGTAGAAATGAGTTGACTCAAAAGAGATAAAAAGTTAATTCTACTCCCTGACTGTTATTTCCTACTTAAGTTCTAATGTAGCCATTCCTATTCTGCAGAATGCCGCAGCCCAGTTTGAAATCTGAAAATCCACCCAAATCTTTAAACCCTTCTCGGATTGACACATGACACTAAGATTATTTATCCATTAATCTAAACACAATTCCTAAATCAACAAATGTAAGTTATTGCTGAAATATTAACCAAGAACAAGATATGTTCCAGATCGGACAATAGGTCAGATACATTAAGAATATGAGGTCATGTAATTCCCATGGCTTACCCATGGCTTAATTATTTCTGATAATATCATTAAATATAAATATTGAATCAAATATTTTTTGGTTATTACAAACTTTATTACACAAATGCAAATTAATAACTTTTGTTTATTTGTTGTAAATGACCTCTGGAGGAGCGGCCTGAAGTATCTCCACGGCCAGGGAAACTCTTTTATAAAGTGTCCAGAAACATAAAACTGACAATCGGAAATGATAGAAGATGGAGGGTGTCAGGGAGATGCTGGCTATTTCACGAAACTAGGATCTCCCCTGATACATTTATGTGCTTTACAACAAAACAAAATTAGATAAATAGGTTGTACGACCTGTCCGAGTCAAACTCACTTGCTGTATGGCTTGGATGAGGTACAAACATTAGGATGTAACTGACAGGCTATCATTTCCTAAGTAGCGTTTTTTTTTTTTTTGGCATCGAACCCAAACATTGATAGAACTTTGAGACATAGTAGCATTTCCACTTAGCTCTTTTATCACAATCAAAATTAGAATATGTTTTTGGTCCCGTAGGTAATCAATCAGCTCTGCCTCTTCTTGATGACAGCAGACATCTGCAGTTATCTCCTATTACGCATTTTCAAGCCTTAATAATCAGATCAATCTTTAATTTCTTGAAATTAGATACATTGAGAGTATAAGACATTGAGAGTGTATTCCCCTTTAAAAAAATAATTGCTTCACACCTCCATGGATGGGGATTCAAAGCCGGATCCTGGCCTTGTGTGAGTGTGTGGAGTTTGCATGTTCTCCATGTAGTGGTATGTTCTCCTCATGGTTTCCATGTTCTCCTTGTGATAATGCCCCACACACATGGCAGACATCAATAGGTCATGACTTGAAAAGAAAGTCTCCGAGAAATATTGATTCATGTATTGTTTATTTATCCTTGTAAATGTCATATACAGCTCTATCACAAAAAAAAGAGACCACTGCAAAAAGGTTTAACTGCTCAGGTTTTATCATTTACAGGTGCAAGTAATGAACTGAATAGCTTTACCATAGATTTTAAGAACTGCTAACAATATTTTGCTTCATTTTTAAATAAGAATATTGTTCTTTAAAGTATTATTTAAAAAAATAATGAAAGAAAAAAATCTCTTGTTCAAAAGGTAATTATTGTCACATCCAGAGGTGCACAGGGATTGAGGCGAGGCACAGAGGGCAGGTTCTTTTGATGGGTTTTAATGAGGACACAGACTCTACACAATACAAAACTAAAGCAAAAAGGCATGTGGGTCTAACAGAAAACACCACACAGAAGAAACACAAGGGTAGGATAAAGATCAGGACACATCAGGTTAGTGTGGGGGTTGCTCCACAATGAACTAAGAAACATAAAGAACTTAAATTCTAACACTCACACCAACAGGAACCAATCAAAATCCGTAATTACTTAAACTAAACACAACACAGCTAAACATAGTGATTACAGACACAGAGACAAACACAATATCACAATAAAAGTCCCATAAATTAACCACAGCCACAACAATTATAGACAAACAAATTGCCAATAGTGACATAGTTCTAGTATTGTTTTACCATTCATCTGTTTTATTGCAAGAGGAGAGTGTTGATTACCGCAGTGTTTTTACACTTTTTCTCATTAAATTAGATGTGATTCAGGTGATCACTAATCAGTACCTCATAAACAGAATGAGGTGCTTGTGTAGAAATGTAACAGACACTGGCATGGAATGGTTGTTGTGGTGGAGGCTTTACGTGGGACTTTTATTTTGAAGGTTGAGTGTGTATGTCTGTGTCTGAGGTCACTGTGTTCAGTTGTTATGTGTTTAGTTTAAGTGATTAAGGTTTGTGATTGGTTCATGTTAGAGTGTCTTAGTATTTAAGTTTTGTAGAGTTTTTTCTACATTGACAGAGCAACCTTCACGATACCTCATGTGTTCCTGCACGGTGTTCCTTCTTTGTGTGTTCTCCTGTGTTGTGTTTTGAGTTTGGCTCATGTGCCAGATATTATTTATTTTTTGTAGTGTCTTGAGTCTGTGTCACATTAAAATACCATCTAAAGAACCTGCGCTCTGCGCCCCGCCTCAGTCCGTAAACCTCCCGATGTGACAATGGTGGTCACTCATTGAAAAGCTGATTTAAAAATAAATTGCAGATGTCTCGTATTTTTTTCCAGAGTTGTTGTATGTTGACTGGAGTCCATGTTCTTTTTCTGTCTGACTGGAATCAGGCCTTCAGTCTGATCTCGCAAAAACAACAAGCCATTTCATTAATTTCATTAGCATGATTGAAAATGCAAGCAAAATTGTATTATGTGGCAAATAGATTTGATTTGTAAACCGGTCTAGTCAGAACCTTAATCTAATTCAGAATCTTCTCACATTACAGTGTGAGATGATACAGGCTTCAGAAATCAAATTATGTGGCTGTAGGCCTGCAGTGCAGGTATAATGTTTCAGGTCCATGTCTTTCTCAGTTGGTCTTAAAATATCTCTCCCAACTACCTTTAAGACGGAATCCTACCGGCACTCTACAATACCCTAAATCCCAAATTGCTCCAGGGAGACTGTTGTTAGTTTGTAGTTAGGGAATGGAAGTGTTTTTGGATAAAAAGTATCTGCTTAATGCTGTACGTGTAAATGTTTGAAGTTTGGTGCCTGTGTGGCGTTCAGAAACACGGAAGGTCCACTATGTTCAAGTTTCCAGGTCAGGGAAAGCAGCTTTTGAACATAGAAAGTCCACACCGAACTCCTGCACTGCTGCACACAGGCTCTTTTGTACCCGTTATTCTCCTGTTCTCTCGATCACCCTCAGATTCAACTCCTCTCGTAACACCGCCCTCGCGCTCCCCAGAGCGGCACAATTGCTGTCCCAGGTCCTGATCTGCCCTTCTACCTCTTCTATATGGCCACGGGGTCAAGAGACAGCGTCCGTGCCTACAATTCCACAGAAGATCGTTACTTTTAACCAGCTGAAAAACAAATGCTGGTGTAGATTCTGAAGCAGCAGAATGGTCAGTAAACAGTAACTTTTCCGCACATGCTGGTGTTGCAACAAAATAAATGACATCAACTTCCTGAATACACAATTAACTTACAAACACTCATGATGTTACATCACAAACTGCTCACTGGAACATTCTACTACATATCAGATATGTATATTAGAGACATCCAGCAGCATTCATGAGCTTGTCCTCTCACAGTGTTGAACTTCATCCTCTAAACCCATTCTCAAAATAGAGGGATCTGTGAAGGCCTGGAACCCGGCCTGGAACCCTGGAACTCTTTTGAACTGACATCACTGCATTGATAAACTCTCATTTTGCTGTACCCAGCTGTGACACTTGGCTATGTGTTCTTATCACGCGTTCGGAAACTTTGTCCTGTGGTGTTTTGAATGTGCTCTGAGCTGACAAGGAGGTCTGTAGCTCAAACCGTGATCAAAGAGGCGATGAGTGTTGAGGCTAGAAGAGATAGAAGTGGAGAGGTTAAAGTGGCGGTGGTGGAGATGTAGATATGGAAAGTGTGAGACATTGAATGTGTGCAACTGAATCTCAGAGTGCTTGCCCTGCAAGCGATTCCTAGAAATCAAGAACACGCTACACAATCCTGGCGAGGTGCCTGTGTGTATGCCGCCACTGCGCAAGGCTGACAGTCAGCACAAGATTCGGTCACATCGACTTTACATCTTGCATGCAGTCACTGAAGTGGAACTTTCCACTGACCTTGGCAACCTAGAAGCCTATTTGCAACATAAGCATAACACAGTGATGCATAGATGCCCACAATAGAGTGTGTGATTGCATGTGAATGGACTTCTTATTAGTGCCTTGGAAGCACCAACCACATAAAGGCACTGTTTTCTCTGTGGCAGCTCGGGTTAAACAAGAATTCAAAGCCCGTTTTTGCCTTAATATGGTGATGTTATTCTGATCTTAAAGGGGACATTATTAAACAAGTTATAATAGGTCTGTGGGCTACACAAAACATGTTCATTAAGTTCTTTGTCCAAAATCTGTCTCTTATAATGAGATCTCACTAGCTTTTGAGTTTCAATCACTTTCAAAATGAACCGTTTATGCAAATAAGCTGTTACTGGCCACGTCCCACCCACCCAATGCTTACGCAGCCTGTCGCCATAGTGCTTGGCGTCTTATGTGTGCTCGTAAAACCAGCAGACAAAGATTGCAGACTTTCAACTAATTTAGTGGGTGGGGTCTCGACAGATGAAGGATGAGGGTTGGCTATATGCAAATTATAGGAGCCATATAGGAGATGGATGGGATTTTTCTTTGTGCTTGGAGTGTTTATAGGAGTATAAGCAGGAGAGACCCAAATAGAAATACAAAAGTACACAAAAACCTAGTTTTGTATAATATATCCCCTTTAAGGTAATATGGATTAAAACGTGAGTATACAAGCATAACATTCTACAAGAATTACCTGCTAGTTGGCAAAAAGCTAAACAGAAAGGAGCGCTGTTAAATTGTGACTGTTCACCTTTAATTTTTTGTTTGCTTGTTTGTTTTCTTTATCAGAAAAACATTTACAGACATTAATTCAAACACAATTCTAAGTAGTATAAATACTAATAATGCATCATAGGCAATTTAGGGGTGGATCAATAGTCAGCTGACTGCTTAACAAATCAGCACTCTAGATTTTACAACAAGCACAATGATGATGAGACTGATGTTATTTCAGCTGATTATATTGTACACTGTACTAGGCTTTGTTTCAGATGGTCCTCCACCACTTATATGTTACTCTCTGTCTAGTTCCAGGTCTCTATCAAAACACAATTTAGTATCTTCTTATGGAATAATCATCTTAAGGTGGCCCATGGTCTCACATTCAATCTTATGTTTATTATCCTTCTTTTGAGTCACCCCTCTGTCATTTCTCACTCCATCTCTTCCTTAGCAGCCATTCCAAACAGAGCTCATGCCCTGCAGTCAAATGGAATTCTTTTCCATGATGTCATCAAGTGAAGCTCTAAGCAACTCTTCGGTTTGTCGCCAAGAATTGCAGAGCTAGTAAAAGCAGCTTCATCATGGCTCAAATTGCCCCATGACACATCCCACACACTCACAGAGCACACACAGAGGCTTGTTTGGACGTAGGGCCGTATATGTCGTACATATGTGTGTGGGTGAGTGTGTGTGTGTGTGTGTGTGTGTGTGTGTGTGTGTGTAAATATATAAATAAGTATATAAATATATAAATATATATATATATTAGGGCTGGGCGCGTTAGTTAGATTAATTAATCACAGAATTTTTTTTTTAACGCAATTAATGCTTTAAGCCCTGCCGCTGGTCAGCAGACCAAAAATACATCATATTCCCAGATCTCTGCTGCGTGAGCAGCCAGACAGTGTAGTTCAGTTCACAGCACACGAGTAAGTGTGTGAGATTTGGATGAAAAAAACGCCAAAATGGCGAATAAAAAGTTGTCCCGTTTCATTTGAGTGTCTTTTGCCTATTCTGAATCTGAAGGGGAATATTTGCCTTTTGGAAATAACTCTCGCGCTTCTCCCGGTTCAACTTCGGAGCGCAGCTGCGCTGTAGCATTAGTAGCTTGAGCATTACCTCTCTCCAGACCTCCAGAGCGGCGGAGTCTCAGCACTGTGGTTGTATTGTGTGTAAGAGAGCCGGGAGAGGTAGGAGTGGCAGCAGGGTGATCTGGGTCTGAATAGGGCTGGAAATAGCAATGATAATGGTGGCTGAGTTTATTTGAGAAACGAGGAATTGTATAAAAACTTGCTACTGTCATAAACTGGAACCTAAATCATAGGTTTGGTTCAGTCAGTGCTAAAAATTTCATGACCATTGTAGCCTAAGTTATAGGCCATACCATGTCATTAATTAGATCAAAAATTGTAATCGCTTAACAGCACTAATATATGTATATATGTATATATATATATATGTGTGTGTGTGTGTGTGTGTGTGTGTATTAGGGCTGTAACAATATACGATATAAAACCGAAATCGCGAAACTCACATCCACGAACCCGTGTTGCGGTGTGAGGAGGGTGAAACGCGACACGGACACATCCCTTCCAGCTCTTTCCTGTATATAGTTCCCACCCAGAAACATGTTGTTCGCACCAATAGGAGGATTGTCATGTCAATTTCTTTTCTTTAACCAATAGCTGAGGGTCAAAGGGTTTCAAAGAGCCCGCCCACAAGTTTCCAAACATACGGAGTACGGACGGACCCTTTATTTGCTGAATTGATTCGATGTGAGTATATGAGTTATGACACTGGGCTTAAAGTGTCTATAAGCTGGCTGGGTTGTGATAAAACTGCGCTGGAGTCTCTGTGTAATTGTTTTTATTTTGTTTTGAACAGTGGCGGAGCCAGAGTGGTGTCCGGGGTGGCACTTTATTTGCTACCGACGGTTCCTGATGCGGTTGGCTTTCAGACTGTTTATATAGTTTTTCTTTACAGTTTTTTAAGGTTGGGCTGCAGTAAGCATTTCACTGCATGTTGTACCGTGTATGACACTGTATGTGACAAAATGTGAATCTGAATTTGACGTCACGGGGCCCGGTCTCCGGTGGTCCGCCCGGAGTCAAAAATCGAGGAATGAACCGAATCGTGGGTTTTGTGTATCATTACACAAAACATCCATTTTAAAGGCAAAGGCCAAATGTCGACCCGACTATGCCACCCAGTGGAGTACAAGGGCACTGGGACCTAAAAACAACGAAATTTGTACCCCTGGTTGGTTCGTTTTGGAAGAAGCAGGACAAAATATATTCTTTTAAGAAAACTTTATTGATGCAAATTAGACAAAAGAGAAAAAAACACTAAAGCCTAAAACCCAATAAAGCCCCCAAATTGCATAAAACCAGTCAAGAATCTCGAGTTAAAATTCTAAAAAAAAAAACAGAACTGCTTGCTGGAACTGGAGATTCACGTGCACGCTTCTCCTCAACCTGCGACTGGCACAGTTAGCCAAACCCCTCGTCTGTTTCTCACGCGTTCGTTCCGCCTCCACCACCCGCTCCCTTACTGCTCATCACGGCTAAAACAAAACTCTGGCACAGCTGCCTCACTCCGGGCTCCACAACTCTTGCGATCGACGGCTTTAGTGTTTCCAGCCTTCGAGCACGCGAACACACAGCCACTCGTGCGGCTCCACAGTGAACAAAAGTCGCTTTAAATTTCCTTACTAGGAAAGAGAGCAGATCAGCTCGACACGGCGTCCCCCGGCTCCAACTTGATGAGAGTTTCCAGTTCAGCCCTGCAAACTAGTGCTGCCGAACGACTACCTTACTCCGAGCGACACAGCTCTTGTGGTCATTGGCTTCTGTGTTCTCAGCCTCTGAGCACGTGAACATACGGTCCGTTCGTGCGGCTCCAGCCTCCAGAACCCGCTCCTTTACTGGGGCAGAGCAGTCCAGCTCACCACGGCATCCCCCGGCTCCATCTTGGTGCAGGCTTTCAGTCCAGGCCCACACACGGTTGCCGCCATGTTTTAAAATCCAAATCCCGCCCCTAACCATCACCGATTGGTCAATACCACACAGAGTTAATGCAGGCTTCTCATGCCATTCGTGGGTCGGACAGTCATTCGGCTTGCCAACGGACGGAGTGTATTGTTTTTATGACAGTATAACGGTATTAAAACTGATACCATTGTTATTTTTAGATCCCCGATATAACGTATTTCCGTATAAATATATACATGTGTATGTATATAAATGTAAACACAAACATACATATGTATAATTACTAGTGCTGCCAAGCGATTAAAAATTTTAATCTAATTAATTGCAAGGCGTGGCGATTAATTAATCAAATTAATCGCATTTAATTGCACATACATACAGACTTACAAAATCAGATTTTTACCATTTATTACTGAATACAAGCCTATAACTTAGGCTACAATGGTCATGACATTTTCAATACTGACTGAAACAAACCTATGAATTAAGTTACAGTATATGACAGTTGTAAGTTTTGATAAAGTACGTCTCCCAGCTCTCTCTCACACACTCCTCCCACAGCGCTGAGACTCCGCCCCTCTGTAGGTCTGGAAAGAGAAAGCTAATGCAGCTAATTCCAACCCAAATTTCCCTCTCCTGTTGCCTCTAGCTTGACCAACAGCTCTCCTACAGACACTAACACCGGGTTCAACACTTCCACACACTTTCCCGATTGGCAAAGTGTTGAAATAAACATGTGTTTTTGCTTTGTGTTCACTCTCACCTTGAATAGCCACGCAGCTAAGCTCCAGAGTTGAACCGGGAGAGACGCGCAAGTGTCGTTTCCGAAAGGCAAAAAAATAAACAATCACAGAACATAATTTTTTGCCATTTTAGCGTTTTTTTCTTCCAAATCTCACTGAACTGAACTCCACTTTCTGGCTGCTCCCAGCAGTGATCTGGGACTCGCTTCTCCTGCTGTGTTTTCGAAACTTTGAAAGGTAAGATGACGTAAATCGTTAATTGCGTTAAAAATATTAATGCATTAATTTTTCTGTGATTAATTAATCTAATAAATGCGTTAAATTCACAGCCCTAATATTTACACAAACATACACACACACATAAATATATAAGCCCCCGTGATTCCAAGTTTTGTTGTGATGTGTTAAAAAATCTTATTATTTTTTGGGAGGCATCATTTGCAGTCAAGAAGAGACTTGCTTGTTGAATACAAAAGATTGCCAAATCCCTCGCCTATTGAAGTTACAGATCTCATGAAAGAATGAATGAAGTTTCATATTTTGGGTTCCACCTGAAATGGAACATTTTCTAACTGTCGTAGTGTTTAGGATGGAACAAAGCATTTTAAAAATGAACCTGGGGTTCCAAGTTTTATATATTTTTTATATATATATACCTTGTCCTGAAAAGCTATGAAAACCACCACTTTTCTGGCAGCCAGAGTCTGAGTGTGCTTGATGAATTCTGTCTTCACTGTGGGCAGTGCATTGTATGTGTTTGTGAGCCTGTCAGAGTCTCCACACACTGCTCTTTTCTTTTTACTTCTTTTCTACACATTTTCTCTCTTCTTCGCCTTCATCTTTTTGAGGACTGGGCAGTGAGCCATGCACATTTTTTTCCTCTGACTTTGAAGTAGGTCAGATGAAAGGGGCAACTGGACACAGGGCACACACTGAGGCTCACACACACACACATGAACACCGCTGTAGTAATTGTCTCTGTCACTTAGCATTCGTTCAATCTCCAATTCTGTTTGTTCTGTTTTTTTTGTCTTCCTGTGCCAGCGTCTCTCTCTTTGCTTCTCTGTCTTTCTTTTTGTCCCAGGAACTGCATTTTACTGCCAACCATTAGAATCATTAATACTTTTTCACTATTCAAATTAGGGATAGGCAATGTAGTCGTCACCAAAATATTATTTGTATGTGGAAGTGTAAAGGGGTGGAGTTCTTCTGGTGGGCGTCCTTTGGGTGCGTATTTGGGTGCGCCTACCTGTGTGTGTCATGATTTTCCGGAAATTCAAGACTTGTATTTCTGTAGTTTGACTAGTGTTAGATTAAATTATGTGACCAAAAGTATTGGGACGTCTGAGGACTACACCAACAGGGACTTTGATCACATTGCAAACTTTAATATATTACAAATGTTACTAATTGTAAAATGTTACCAATTGTATTATTTGCAGCTGAAATAGCTTCCACTCTTCTTGGATTTTTCCACAAGATATTGTATTTTCTGTGGGAATTTTTGCCCATTCATTCTGTAGAAGATTTATTAGGTCAGACACTGATGTTGTCTTGAAATCTCTGTTGCACTTCACTGAATGTAAGGGGTCCCCTGAATTTAAGTGTGTCCCAATACTTTTTCACACAGTAATATTTCATACTTTACAATTATGTGTAAAAAGTAAGCTGGAGGTTTACATTTTTGGTTATTACATGTAGCTAGAAAAGTGGAGTTACCAAATTCAAACCATGCAAAGATTTCCAAAAGATACTAGAAACCCTTTAATTAAGTCATATAAAGTACTATTAGACAAAAAAAATGATTGGGAATGTCAGTTGGACTCTGCTAATTATTGTCGAAGAGCAGTAAGATAATTGATAATAAAATACATTAATGACAGTTCTTACTTTTTAGATGAATAATTGAGCTCAATCAAGTGATCTTATAAGAGTTTCGGCTCTATTAAAAGCTTCATGCTGGAATGTTTGTTTAATTTACTGTTTTAATTAAAATTTATTCAGGTATACATGAATGTATCTGATAGTTGGACAAACAATAACATGCCCAACACTGCGTGATTATTCCACAGCATGGATAAAACGAAATATAAATGAAACTAAATGGACACTAAATTAAATATAAACATCGCAATTATTTCTATAAATAAATACCCTAATCAGCATTTTATTCCAAGCTCCTCACGCTTCATTTGAACTCCTGATTATGTAGTTCGAATGTCTGCAACAACACTACTGAATATACATTGTTTAACTATGTACATACATTACTCACTTACTGAGGCCAGGCCTGAAGGAAGCAAATGTTATGGTCATTGGAAGCTCTGCCACTTGCAGAATAGACTCATTTTCTGGTGCCTCCCTTTCTTTAAAAGGTTTTCTACCTGACTACACATCCAAATTTGACAATATCATACTGATTAATATCACATAAAAGTATCATAACCAGTTATAAAAAACACACACAAATAAGTAATTAATAATTAAAGATAGATAATTAACAATAATAATACATAAGTAAACACTAAGTCAAAAAGAGGGGAAAAAAGAGTTTGACACAGATACATTGCACCCTCCTAAATCATCAGCATTTTCATGCCTCCACCAGTGTAATTGGATAGGTGTCAAAGTGCTGAACAGCAGGATACATAAGCATTAATGCTCTGCTAGACCTGTGCACCCTGTATCTCCCTCTAGCTCTCTCTCTCTCTTGCTCTCGTCTCACACACATACACCTGTTAAACTTTCTCTTAAATGGAGATCCTAGGAAATGGCTTAAAATAACTGCTGCCATCTGTGACTATAACCACATTAAATTGTACATATTATGCAAAACTCATCATTTCAACTGCATCGTTTTGTATTTACATTTGGGTGTCTACTGCTCTTGAAAACACTTCAAGTGCGAAAAAAATCCCCATCCATCCATTTTCCATCCATCCATTTTCTGTGAATCAATTAAATGGTTTTGGTGTCAGGAATCATATGTCATTTGGACGGCTCCCTTATCCTGATGTCAGGATGTGAAAATGTGCATAGAACCACCTTTCGAGCTCCCACCCACTAAATTAGTTGATTTTGTCTGCTGGATATGGCCATGAGCACTATGGCTACAGGCAAAGGCAAGCCACACATGAAGTGTTGTGTTGTTGGCTGCAAAGAACATCACAAATGCCTAACTTAGGGCTGTTTTTTGCCATTTTCACGTGTGGTAAACGTGCAACGTTAGCATGGGATGAGTGGGGCGTGGGCAGCAACAGCTTAATAACCTAAACAAGACAGAGCCCTTAAATTGCTAATTTTCAATGAGGACAAAAACTGTCAAGAATAGGACTGGTTATATCTCTTTATGTGAGTGATTTTGTGGAAAGAACTTCATGAAAATATTTTGTGGACCATAGACCTATTATGACCTCTTTCTTGCATTTAATTTGGCTTGTTTTTTTATGTTTGTTGGTCTTTCTTATTACTAATACTGACATTTCTGTGGTAGTTTTTCAGTGTTTCCCCTACCCTTGAATTGGCCTACTAATTCACATGCATTCCATCTCGGAAAAGGAAAAAAATCCAGGTGTAATGAGGAGCCAGTAAAAGCTCGTTTAAAAACATGCTAACTGACAGAGTTAGCGGTTGATATCCTTTAAGAATGTAAATGCTGCATTGAATGCTTAGGAGGCCGAGTAATAGTGGGATCTACGCCCACAATTCAGTTCCATTCGTGATTCTGTGTTTTCCTAGTATTTTAGACAAAAATACAAAGGAAGACAAATGATGGCCATAATCCTGATATGGCTTTGATTAATAAAAACACCAGAGATGGGGGCAGAAGGAATTCTGGCATTCGTTCGGGCTGGTGCTGCACTAAATTTTGCCTTGCTGTACCTCCAGCGCATTTCAAAGTGTTAGCAATTTACACCCCTGTTCCTTATTGATGGGAAAAAAATCCCTGTCCTCTCTCTCCCTCCCTCTTTCTCTCCCATTCTTTCTGTCTCTCTCTTTCTCTTTCTCTCTCACTTCCCTCCCTCCTCCCCATGGAGTCACAGTGACTGGCGAAAGAACAGTGCGAGACAAAAAGACAGAGGACGCTGCGGTCAGGATAAAGGAGTTACATCACGGAGACACACACCAATCCACGGGTTCACTGGGTTCACTCCAAGCTTCAGGGGAGAGGGGAAAAACCAACATGTCTCTCTATTTGAAACAGGGCAGAAAGCATTTTATGCCCCTTCCCAATTACTGTTATGCTCTGTTTGTTCATAGATTTATTTATATTTTATGCAAATCAGCATTCTGAATTTATGCTTAGATATCCTGTCTGTTTAAAGAGCTTATGTGGTGTAATCTGTGGTAAGGGCTAAGCAGTGCACTTGAGTAAAGTACCCCCCCACCCTCGTGTAGGAATGGTTTAATCCGGCTGTGTTAAGTTGGGTTGGGGATGCGCAGCAGGACTCGGTCTCCTCCTCATTATTATCACTATTAAAGCAGCACAAAACCTGCTACTAAATACCAACTGTATGCCTTATTGTCGCTCTCTTTACATCTCTCTGTCTTTCCTCACTATATCACATTGCTTTCCTCTCTCTCTGTTTCTGTCTCCATCACTCTTTATGCATGAACTATATATTATGCTGTCTCATTGGTCTCTCTCTCTCTCTTTTATTCTGTTGTTTCTTTCTTCGTTGTCTAATCTCAATATTTAATTTATTTTTGTCATTGCTGCTTTCTTCTTATTTCTCCCTTTCCCTTTTTTCATTTTTTTTCTTTCTGTCCTTTATCATTTCTTTTATTTCCTTTCTGTACGTCCTCAAGTTATTCTACTTCAGTTTTTTTTTTAACCATTGTTAGTATTCTTTTATAGCTTAAATTGACACCTCTTTTTCTCTTACCGTTTTTGAAATATGGGCGTGGTTTCAACATCAAAATACCCGTTATTATCTCCTGCAGTCTGTGTGTATGTAGGTTTTTCATTGGTTGATAAGGGCACTGAAAATTGATCATTTTAAAAATGGATTTTTTTGTTGAATCAGCTCGGTTCAATAGGAGGAACGAGAGACCAGCCAAGGTACCTTTAAAAAGTGTGGTGGAGAGAGAGTCTGTATATAACGAATATGTTTAAAAGTAAAGAAACACAAATGCAAAGAAACAAAACTAAAGCAAAACACACAGCAGACTCAAACACTAAGTCTTTGGGCAGTTATATAAAAAGACATGTGTTACTATTTACTGTGATTTAACTCAAAAAAATAAATGTGGTTATGTATGCTTTCACACATATTTAGCCATGAGTTTAACTATAAACTGATGAGCTCACGACCCCCAATTATACAGGGCCAGCCTCTGAATCAGGAGATCACAAATTTGTATCCAAAACATTTTTTAATGCTAACTATTTTTGCCAGTAAAACCAACATAGCAACCAAACAATCACTCTTTGCATTTTCTCTCAGAAATGCATCTAGTTGTCCCCCATTTTTGTATCCCTCTCTTTTTTTTTCTTTCTCTTGGTCTCTGTATTTTTTTTTCTTAATGTCTCCCATCCTTGTCTCTGTCTGTCTCTGTCTCTCTCCTAGCCTGTAGCCTAGCTGGGTCTGAGCTCAGCAAAGAGCTTTCTGAAAGCTGAGTTTGCCACCCTCCTGCAGTGTGTTATACTTAGTGCAATATCAGGTTCTTTTCGGTCTTCATGTGGTTATTTTAGGACATATCAGAAACTTCAGCTGCCGATCAGCTGCTGTATTTGGATGATGTCACTGGCTCAGCCTTCTAGAGGAATGGAAACAGTGGTGATATTCAGAGAAACTGGCACTGTGGCTTTTATGAGAGATCGATTACAAAAAAAAACACAAAAATCAACAGGCCCAGCAGCATGTAGAAACTCATTATCAAACTTTAACTTGAATGGCTTCATTGTTGAGATACAAAATAACAGTGAGACATATCCCAATACCATAAATCCCTAAATCAAGGTTGCTTCCATCATCTTGGTTTTGGTCTAGTAGGGCTGAGGGATGAATTGAATAATATTTTCAACAGAACCGTTCAAACTTTGAGATTATGAATATTTTCACATTTTTAGATTTTCCTAAAGCATTTCAATATGATCTAATTGTAATAGTAATGTGTGTGTAGGTTCCAAAATGTTCCAAAATTCTTTTTTTTGTGCATGTTTTTTTGAGTGTTGGGATTTGAAACACTTTTACACATTTTTAAACCTTAAAAATGAGAAGGGGAAAAATGGAAATAACCCTGACTGTTTTTGTAAGAGTTACTAAATATAAAAGTTAGCTCCTAAAGCTTTTCCATGAACTCTCAACAAAAGACTATATCTAATAATAAAGCTGTAACAAATTATCCAAAATCACTGTCAAATAGAAACAAAACAATATTATTCACTGTACACTTTGCAACAGGTTCCGTGCTAAGTAATTTGGTCATTACTTAAAAGGACAGTTCACCCTAAAATGAAAATCTGGTGTTTATTTCCCTACCCCCAGGGCATCCGAGTCGAAGGTGACATTTTTTCCTCAGCAGAACACAAACGCAGATTATTAGCTTTAGCCGTAGAAGTCTGGTAGTCATATAATGGAAGTGGATGGGCGTCAGACCTTTCCAAGTTGCACAGAGAAATCAAAATTATACCCTGTGGCTTTTGATGACACATTGATGTCTTAAGACATGAAACGATCAGTTTTTGTGAGAAACTGAACAGTATTTATACCATTTTTTACCTCTGAATGACGACCGTCTGGAGCTAGGATACGCAAACGCTGGAATCTCTGTGCTCGGTGTAAACGAGTGACGTATTCACGCAACAGATCACTTACGGCGTTTGCGTAACCTACGCCACAGAGCATACACAGGG
>JBBKCR010000080.1:7476661-7489433 GCA_037577295.1 Ladigesia roloffi | reverse complement strand
AGAAATGCACGTTAGACCTGGCGCACATTTTAATACTCTGCAGCTCCGTTAAAGACAGACGTGCATTTTAATGCTCGGTTTACGGTCGAAGGGGTTGTTGGAAAGGTCTCCTGGACGTCTATTTTACTGTGAAGTTTAAGGCGGATTGGTGCCTGTTTAGTGGTTCGGAAATCCTGGGGGTCAAAAATAATGGGACAGCTTGTTTTTATTTTCTTCTTGCGAATACTCGAATCTCAAAATTAAAACTCGAATACCATCCCGCCGAACGAATATTCGAGTATTTGGTTACAGCCCTAATTAGCAGCTACATTTTTTTTTGTTTTCAGGCCTGTCTGACAAACAATAATTGTTACAGATACTCAGTTTCATTTTACTTCAATAGTGCAGTATTTTCATTTATTTTGACTCATAAACTTTTTTCAATTCGCTAACATTTTCTTATTCAATTATTACAAGTCACTTGAAGATCGTTGGTGATACAGAAAAGCAGTTAAATCTTTGCACTTTTTCAGTGTAAATCATGAATGCTGGTAAATTAGTATCTAATCAACATACCCGTCAAATTTCAAAACTGTGCTGTTTGTATCCCCCTCCCACTTGAGTGTGTGAAATGTAAATGTGAAATATATTTAAATGAGCACCCCACTAAGGCCTAAGGATCTGCAGCACCCCACTAAGGCCTAATTATCGTGATGATATTTAGGCCTTAAACCTGACACCAACAGAAGTAAAAACTTGATTGTGCTTCTCTTATGCAACACTGATGAACCACCTCTGCCTAAACATTAAAGCAAGAAATAACTGAATGCTCTATTTTGTTGAGGTCGGTTTCTGGATGGAGTAATCTGGCATGACGTTTTCATAATAGACTGCATCCTTGTGTTTGCAGGCACTCTGACAGTGGAGCAGATTTACCAGGACAGAGACCAGTTTGCCACCCTAGTGAGGGAGGTGGCCTCTCCTGATGTGGGGAGGATGGGCATCGAGATCCTCAGTTTCACTATTAAGGTGACCTCGGCTCAACCAAAACTGTATTATGTTTAACCCCATAGTGGATGTTTGGATACTTTCTAGTTATTTGTCAATACACATGTTATTTTGTGTAGGTTTATGATTATTGGTTAAGACTTTTGCTTTGATATAATTGTAACTCCTTATGTTTTCACTTTCAATTATTCATTAAATATCTCAAATGCAAGGCAAATGTTCACTTTTTCTTATGCCAGTCAATTGAATTTGTTGACTTGGTACCTTACTAAGTCATAGCATAAATGTCAATATTTAAGCAGCCAGTAAGCACGTTCCAAAATCTGGACCTCCGACTAGATGTCTGAATTACATTCTACATTATAATATATATAGTGATATATTATCATGATTCTTATAGAGGTTTTGTGTTTGTGTTCTCTCAACAGGATGTCTTTGATAAAGTGGACTACCTGAGCTCACTGGGAAAGACCCAGACAGCAGCTGTACAGAGAGACGCAGACATCGGCGTGGCAGAGGCTGAAAGAGATGCAGGAATCAGGGTGTGTTTTGTGTGCTTGGGCTGTAAGGAAGAATCAGACAACCTCCACTTCAGCCACCACTATTAAGCATATACTATATTTAGTGTACATTTGGGATATGCTACTAATGGGAATGCTGCAGTACCGCTAAGAATTGTCAATAAGCATTTGTGTAAACAAACCTAGAATGTATGTTTTAGAAACATATTACACTTTGGTTCATTCTTGCTCAATCTCTGGCTCTCTGCAGGAGGCAGAATGCAAGAAGGAAATGATGGACGTTAAGTTCCTAGCAGACACTAAGATGGCTGACTCGAAGCGTGAGCTGGAGATGCAGAAAGCAGCTTTCAACCAAGAAGTCAATGCAAAGGTATTAGCTGATGGGAAGATTAGGATGTATTAATCAGACTTTAAAAACTGTTGTGTCCAAATTCAAGGCTCTATATGGTTAACAAATCTTTAGGTAATGGGATTGATTTGTAGACGAGAGGTTGAGTTTGTCTCTCTAAGGTTTTTATGTATTTTGTTTTGTGAACAATACACAAGGGAGCTATAGATGTTCCCTGTAAAGCATTTAATACTTTTTATTTTACAGTTGAATTTTCAGGGGATTCAACTAAAAACACCACGGTAATAGTGATTCTAGTGGAATATTACTTGACAGTTCTTTGTGGCTGCTTTTGCACAAAACCTCCCTGTAAGACTTTTGTTTCAGTCAGGTTTTCCATTAAAAAAGATGCTACAAATGTATCTGTCTATTTTCTCTACCTGCCTTGTTCCATCCATCTATCTAATCCATTTGTCGTTCCCCCAGACCCCCCAACACACACACATTTCTTTCACTGCCTTTTTCACATTTTCTCACACTCAGAAAGCTGAGGCTCAGCTGGCATACGAGCTGCAGGCGGCGAAGGAACAGCAGAAGATCCGTCTGGAGGAGATTGAAATTGAGGTGGTTCAGAGGAAGAAACAGATCACCATAGAGGAGAAGGAGATCGACCGTACGGATAAAGAGCTGATTGCCACAGTGAAGCGGCCGGCCGAGGCTGAGGCCTACAAGATGCAGCAGCTGGCAGAAGGACAGAAGTACGTAGAGAGAGAGTTTAAATAGAAGGGGTAGTATAGGTATGAGATGCAGGCTATACATTGTGGAAAAAGATCTAGCTCATAGTTTTGACATTTTCTCCTCCAATCCAGAGTGAAGAAGGTGCTGACGGCGCAGGCAGAGGCAGAAAAGATCAAGCGTGTGGGTGAGGCTGAAGCCGCGTCCATTGAAGCAGTGGGCAAGGCTGAAGCAGAAAAGATGAAGATGAAGGCTGAAGCTTATCAGCAGTATGGAGAAGCAGCTAAAACTGCCTTGGTACTGGAGGCACTGCCCAAGGTGTGTTGGAACCTCTGACTGGATGGGTGGCTGGTTGAAAAGTTCCTATGAGAAATGCTTAACTGCCATTTAATCGTTGCCATTAAAAAAGTTTGTCATGGTGCAGGAGAGCCCAAGTCTGGTCCTGGAGGGCTGGTGTCCCCCATGGTTTGGTCATTTTTTGGTAAACACATTTTGCTTAAGGTGTGTTGGACCAGATGTGTTTAAGTAGGGAAATTATCTGGCTGTAGTTTGGCTATCCAATACAGATTTTTACATTTTTATAGATACTTACATCAATATATGTTTGAATGCATTTGTGTGATGATTTAGTCATGCAGCTGACTGTATGTTTAATGTTCTGTCATTTGAAAGACGACTAAATAATTTCACATAAATTCACAGATTGCTGGGAAGGTGGCAGCACCCTTGGCCCGAACCAATGAGATTGTCATTCTTAGTGGCGAGGGCAGCCGCGTGACCGGAGAAGTGAATCGACTATTGGCCGAATTGCCCGTCTCTGTTAATGCCCTCACAGGAGTGGACCTGACAAAGGTGACGCACACTGACTGGGGAAAAACTGGGTTCACTCTATTTTATTCTGGGCCTAGATGTTTGTGAATTTTTTAAACACTCAGTACAATTAGTGTAATAGAGTAGATATGGCCATTAGACAAGATTTAGATTTTCTTAATAGTCAGACAAAAACAGATAAAGTTATGTGTAGCTAAACTCTGAGCTGATTAGTATTTGTTCGTGTAACTTTTGGATATTACTAATCTATTTCTCATGTTTCAGATCCCTTTGTTGCAGAAAATGACCAATGCTCAAGCATAAAGACCCGGAATCCTTGGCCTTTGCAACACATCGGTTTCAATGCACTCCTAAATGCCTTTGTATAACAAACACTTGAAAACAGAAACTCTCTCTGTTAAGAGATTTTATTTTACCAGACCTCTGGTGCCTTACAGTCATAGGACCAGACTACCTGCATGTGCCCATTGTGTTTAGAATTTTAATTCTAGCTTAGTTTATCCTCCCAACACTATAATAATTTTTACTGTTGTTGTTGTTTTTAACAGGTAAAAAACTATTGTTTGTGCTGTCTGTTTCATATTATTACAAACCATTTTTTTTTTCCTCAAAGTTTTCTGGGCTCAGGACAGAAAATTTGGGTGAGGGGGTGTCTAGGTTTGTCATTCATCTCTTTAACAATGAGCTGATTTGGACTGGGCGCTAGATTGAGGAATAGTTCCTCTGGGCCCATTTCTTGCCATAAATGCAGTTGTACGAAGTTGTTTTTGATGGAATGCAAAGACAGAATTTTTCAGTTTACATTTGTGTGGGGGGGAAAAAGGGAATCAAATCTTCGTTATTGTTAGTAGTAAAAACTGCAGTCTGCCTGAAGTACGGTCAGTACGCGAAGCATAGCCAGAATGCATGTCAGAACTGTAGCAGTAACATATGCATAAGGGTCTGTCTTACTAAGTGGTCTTGTGTAGAATTAGAAGACTGAAATTTCAGTGCTGCGTTCTATTTTTTGTGAAGATTCTGTAAATGAATGTACACATTGGAGTGTAGTGCACGTCTTTGCGTCTTTTCTTCAGCCTGTCCATCACTGGATTTTGGCATCCACGCTTCTGCAAATGTTCCTCACACTCTGGATGTGAAATCTTTATATCGAAGTCCACTTTAAAAATGTTTGTGTTTATATATAATTGCAGTTTTAGCATTTCTGCCACTGTTTGTGCATACAGATGTCATTGTTCCTTTAGTTGTTTGTTTTTAATAACACACTTGATGTCACCAAATGTCTCTACTAGCTACTAGGAAATGCCATATAGCCAAAGGAATTTTAACTATAATATAACAACAGGTTTGTGTTACCTTACACAGTGAGAATATAGAGTTTGTAATTGACTTGTAATGCTTATAGAAAAGAATAGAGTGGAGACCGAACGGAACCCCTACCTCTAGTTTTAAGGCCTGTACGTAAATTGATAATCAACTTGTTATACGGTTGCATAAATGTTCAAGATGAAAAAATATCATTTTTATAACTGACCATGTTTGGTGGGTTTTTTATATCTTGCTCCAGTAGTATGATGTAGTATGATGTGAACATCAAATATACTGAACGTGGCTCACTAAATGACTTAGAAATGTAAGTAATCAGACTTTTGTCCAAAAAGTGAATATGGTATTTGGCACACTCCAGGGACCTTTTTGCATTTGGTGGCCTTGGAGATGTGTTTTTCAGTTCAGTCCCAAGCTTAGTTCTTATCTTAGCATAGCTTATACCTCTTAGCAGTGGCAGCTATAATCATTGACAGCAAGAACGTGTAATGGAATCGAAATAAAATGTGAGTGCAAATTCAACCCTGTTACAGTGTGAATCAAAGATTCATCCCTCCTTTGTCTGAGCCACTTGTCCTTAACCAGGGATACCAATGGTCATTGGGTAGAATGTGGAGAAATACCCTGGGAAGGTCACCAATCCAACACAGAGCAGACACACCTAGGGGCAATTTCATATCTCCGATATAACTGACTTGTAGGTCTATGGACTATGGGAGGAAACTGAATTACCCAGTGAAAACTCCACACAGAAAGGAAGCCCCTTCTTTTAATCGAATTTAATCGTAATTAATTACTGTGTCATAATAAATAATTGAGTATATAATTACATTTTAATAGTACTGAAAATCTCACCTTCAAAGAGTTTGATTGGATCGACGGTTTAGAACCCGAACACAGTGAGAACTGGCTACATACGCTTATATTTGGATTTCATCAGTTTGACCCCATTTGGAGCAAAATATAGCATGTGTTACCTTTGCTGATTTACTTCAGTGTAATACTAGCATAATCATTAACACTTGTGTACTAACGTATCCCTAAGAATATATGCTGAGCTTATTTGCCATTAGAAGTCCTCTGCCATTTCTTATTAGATGCTGTAGAAATACCGAACAAGACTGTGCAACATTGTGTGAAACAGACAAACCCATCCTTTTGACTGCCTTATCAGTACCTTCTGGTTGTTTTTGGAGCATCGTTCCAGTTCCAGTTCAGGTTCAGGTGTGTTGTCGGGTTTACAATTCTCACGCAGATGCCAGAATGCAAATGAAGACCAAACATAAGATGCCTTTAGTAACTTGCTGTACACCTATACCTCTCCCATACAATGATGAATATGCGTACTGAATATATACAACACGTGTGGAAATGTATGTTTGAACACATAATAAATATGTTTAATGGAAGCTGGTGTCCATTTTCCCTGATTTTTAAAGAATCGTGTTTGGTCGGATGTATGCGTTAAAAGGTTTATTGCCCAATTCACTTTTTTTTCCTTAGAGCCGATCATTAAAAAGTTCAAATCATCTGCACTTTGTCAGCTAAATGTAGTAATAAAAATGCAGAATCATCAATATTTGTTAATGTACAGCTACACCAAATTATTTGCCTGGGTTTGCTCTGAATTGCTTTCAGCTTTTTTCATGTCATGGAGGGTGAAATGTGACAAAAGGCCAAAAATATTCATGCTTTTTCTCCTATAACTGGCCTCAATTGTGTCCCTGTTGCAACACAGCATTTTTTAAATATTGGGTGATAATGTGAGAGGGGGGTAAATAATTGTGACCTAATTACTAAATAATTAATAACCATTCTGTAGTTATTGTTGCCACAAATCTGCTATGAACACAATCAATGATCTCAAGAAAGTGGGTCTGATCTGACCAGATGGGATTTTTAAGTTCACAGAGCTCTCTGTCACTTCAAGGCAAAAACCTAGCATCTCAAATGGCTTACATAGGGATGGATGATCACACTAATATCACTTCAGCTCTCCATAAATATCCATTCAGATTAGTTTGGTTTTATGTTTGTTTAGGCATCTGTATCAAATGGTTATTGCCATTAGGGAATTCACACATACATCCCAACATTTAAAGCAGACAACTCAACTAACAAATGTGTTCATGTTGCCAACAATGCAGCCAACATAACAACCATAGTGTTTCATTTAGTAGAGAACTAACAGAGACAGAAAGAGAAGGATTTTTGCATACTCTGTAGGCCATGTTTCATGGACCATGAATCATGGTCATGGAAGACATTGACCTGAAGTTTCAGAATCAGCTTGTGTAGGAGCAACTGAGTGAAAGTTTATGTTCAAGCTGATTCATATACAACCAAGAGAATTAACATAGAACCAAAAAAAAGAAATAATATGACACACTAAAAAATATAACTTCTTCAATTCTCCCATTAGTCAAATGAAAATTACATCCATACTGTGTTCACTGCCTGAAGCTTGGCGATTATTAACAACTATGTAAAAAAGAAAAAGACCCAAGGGTCAGCGGTACTGCCAATCAGACCCGGCACACTGGTCAGTACACAGTGTTGTAAGACAGTCCTGGACGGCTGGGAAAAACGAAGGCCTGGTGTCTCTCTCCAGCCCTAAGGCTCGTTGGTCGTTTTGATGTTGAGCTTGCACGACCTTGCCTGGACTTCCAGACGACACAGCGTGTGTGTGGATCCGGTTCACGATGTCGACCAGTGGACTTGGGCTGAGGTGGTCAATGACGGAACCCATTTCCAGACTCCGGAGGGCGCTGTCGGGCAGATTCACACAGCTCAGCATGGGGGGTAGACGGAGGGACTGATCCAGATCATGTCGATGCTGAGAGCTGGGCTGAGTGTGGGACTGTGGCTGGTGAAGTTTAGCATGGAAGGGGTAGGCCTGGTGGGCAGCTGGGCTTTGGAGGCGGAACTGCTGCTGCTGGGGCATCGCCGGTGTACGAGCACCCTGGACAGGAAGCCGGGGCAAATTCAGCTCTGTGATGGATGACTGGGACTGGGACTGGGTGGTGTGGGCTATTGGTAAAGAGGAACACACGTACTGGAGACTGGAGAGTCTGGCTGCGTCAGGCCTGGACAAAAGTGAACAATTTAATGTTGACGTTTTGAACAGGGAATGTGAGGAACTTGGTAATACGTATATGAATTAAAAACCCACGGGTGTATATAAGAAACACGGGACCAATACTTTGATTATCTAAACGACATAACACAAGACGATGTTTGGGACATGCGGGGCTACTACATTTAAAATGCCACTTTTTAAATTGTTTTAATGCTTTTGTAACCCACAAACTGGTGCAGGTGAAGTTGGTGAATGTTCTGCATTTTGTAAGTGTCTGTATCTGCTTCGACATATATGTTCATGAAACTTATCACCACCAGCCAAGGAGTTCCTTACAGATGCCTCTCTAGCTTTCCCCACCTCTGCATGTGTCAATAAGCCATAAGATGTAAGCCAGTAGTACTTTAAAGGAGAAAACCGAGTCCTTGAGGAAAGGCAAAAGCAAAATCTCTGTACAGTAAAAGCCCCTCTTCCCCTTGAAAAAAGGCCACCCTTGCTAAAGAGTGTGTTGTGCACTAAAAGGGACAAAACGGATTAAAAAATAAATAGTATTAAAATTATTACAATTGTTGTTTTTGTGTCTTCTAGTTTTGGATCCCTTCACCAATTATTTTTTCGTTACTTAGCTCTGTAAGGGTTTTAAGCTTTACACCCACAAATGATTCTAGCACAGATAATTTCACAAACACTTTCTCCAACCCATGGCTCAGACCTATTTTTTCTCAAGTTCACCTACATATGTGGTTTCTGACACTGTGATAAACAGACAAAATTCAGCTCCTGCTGAGGACCTGTTGTTTTTGTGAAGGCAATACATTTCATTGGTTGGGAACTGGCTGTATTTATTAGCTACATTAGTCTACAGTGCGAATGTCAGACGCCACTTCAGCTCACTTTTGGATTAAGGGGAATACATTGTATTTTGAACGTACATAAGAAAAAGTATTACCTCACTTTGATTAAAGGTAATTTCCCAACGAGTGCCTCCTCACCTGCTGGACTCTCTGCTGTTAGCAGTGAGTGTGTGTTGGGATTGATGGGACGTTGGGCTCCAGAGTTCCTGTCCAGGACTTCCATTCATAAACGCTGATATAAATGGGTTGGGGGTGGCTGGGGAAGGACCTTTTGTTTTCGCTGGGAGTGTCACACTGCTGGGTTCCACTGAGCTAGAGACCGTTTCATCAGCTTCCTCATCGGAGTCCAGCAAACCTGCTACTAATGCATGAAAAATGAAATTAAGCTGAAGAAAAAAAGGATTTTGACATTTATGCCTGTTTAATAAATCACAAGCACTGTATGTATTTTATTGTCCTGACGAAAATATACATTGGTTATTTGAATATGTTCACGTGTGTGTGTGTGTATATATATATATATATACACACACACATATGAACATATGTGTGTATATACAGGACAATAAAATACATACAGTGCTTGTGGTTTATTAAACAGGCATAAATGTCCAAATCCTTTTTTTTCTTCAGCTTAATTTCATACATTGGTCATAAAATGAAAAATTCCAAATCCAAATATCGCATTAAGTTATTGAGGTACATTTGATATTCAGTCATCGGCCTGTTGGACATTTTGTGTATTTTGTTTTGGAAATAAGAATTTTGTAGTGCACCAAATAGGGAGTAGAGAGTAATTTAAACCTTGACTCTCTAGCACCCCCTGCTGACACCAGAGTTATACTGACTGCTCACTGTTTGAACACTCAATCACTCCCATTCACTCTCCAAACTGTTGCACATTTGGGGCTGCAGAATTGATCAAATCCTTTTAATTTATTACTGCTCAGTTTCTGACTCCAGAAACTGATCTCGGCAGGTAGGATTTGGGGGAAGACTATCCATAACACAGCATTGACACTAACATGATACAGTCATGATGGTGTTGTGTGGTTCCGGTGCAGGTCCCTTAAAGGAAACAAACCTGTGACAGATAAAACTACTAATGTGGAAAAAAACAAAAAAAAACCCATGATCACAAGTAAAGTGGCGTCTTATAGGCACACGTGAACACTCAGGACACTGTGCACAGCATGGACTCCTCCTCTGGCATAAAATCCATTGTGAAGTAGCGGGCTGATCATGTGTCATTTCATTTCATGTCACATGACACATAATTCACATGTATCTTCTTGTGTGGACGCTTCACATATTTAGGGCTTTTCTATGAAGTGGTGAATAAAGTACAGCAGTGCTGCTGGGATTATTACAACTGTCATTTTAGGCCGTCAACCACTGTGGTCAGAAAATGACTTAAAATCTCAGGAAAGTCCAGGGTCAAATTTGGCCCTCACTGAATGGTCCAAGTCTGCTAAACCTATTCCAAAACGAGAACAAATGGGAATATAAACGTATACAATTCTTACCCTGATGGCTTTGTGTCTTCTGTTGCTGTCCTGAAACATATCCTTGTTTACCCTGGATGTCTTTATTTCTGAATCTAATGATATAGGAAACATATTAAAAATCGGTGTCCTTTCTCAGTTTAAACCATCTGGTAATCAATCATCTCATCCGTCTGTCACCTTTTCCTGTTTAATCCGTTGTCGCGAAAGCCCTTGGCGAATGGGTTGTTGTCAATCTTCAGCTTGGTGATCTGGTGCAGTAAACAGAGAGACGTCCCCTTTAGCGAACATATCTATCATCGCCTTCTCACTAATGAACGTTCTGATTTATGTGACCCATCAAAACAAAGACTAAAGGACGCTTATCTTACATCTGCCTGCACTGGCTGTGAGCCGACCTAAAAGGTCTTTTCTCTTTGTTTTAATCAGTCTCTGACAGAGCTGACAGGTTAAGCTACCAACTTACTCAAGGCTGTACAATTTTATATTTACATTTACGGCATTTAGCTGTTGCTCTTATTTTGAGAATGATATACATCAGCGTAGTAGTCCACACCTGCATCTTAGAACTGTAAAACTAAACTTAAGCAAACATCCACAATTCAACCAAGATACCGCATGTTTGGTACACCTAAACAACACCTATCAAACCTGTCACAGAAAGTCTATATTTAGTAGTAAGAGTTAGGAAGGGTTCTTTTGTTTTTTTGTAATGGAATATAGAGACAAATCCCCACAAATATCCAGTGACTACTGACTTGTCTAAGCAATAATGTTAAACAAAAAATTCAGAAATAACTGTTTTCTGTCTGTCTTGGAAAAACAAAAAAAAATCCTTCCTAACCCAGTATCTCCATAGTACTGGCTGTGTCATTTCTTGCCAGCAGTTGAAGCTGTATCTGGCTTTAAATACAAAAAAAAAAAAGCTTGGGGCAATAGTTGTGTGGATGCTTGTAAAGATGAGCAAGTCTTCATACTAACAATTCTGGGCTCTAAAATAATAAACACATTACATTTGCTGTTGATTCGGTAAGAGATTAAAGTTGGATGGTATACCGATACTCTAAATGTACCATGATACCCTGTCCCGGTATTTATTATGGGGATGTAGTTAACAGAATTTTTAGTTTTGGACAGAAATACTATTGATTTCATTGATCATTGGTTTGAAATAGTAACAGTGACCAACCTGAAAATGTGAACTTCAAGGTTCAGGTGACAAATAAAAATAAAGTATTTTATTCTGTGATTATGGCACATCGTTATTGGTTATGGAATGACAGTTCCAGCATGTATATGCCCAAATATATACTTTGCCCATACGCTTTTGTGTCTTTATCAATGCCAATTTCAAACCTATGCCCACCTTGTAATGACATTACAAGTAATGTCCAATCAAAACAATCCCATTACAAGCTCAATCCTGAAAGCATGCTTGACATTTTCTGTGTGCAATTGCCAATAAGCCAACTGATCGTGTCATGATACATATTGAGCAGTAGATGGCGCTCTGCTCACGAGAATTTTCAAAGAAGTGACCCGCCATTAAATATATCAGGGGGTTCAGATGATGGAACCAGACTTACAAACACACTTACCGATACATGAAATACTGTTTTACGATAGATCTGAGGTAAAGTTTTTGGCTAATCTGTATTTTTTTAGTTTATTTATGGCAGAGATTTTATACAGTGAAGCAGAACCCAAAGGAAACATATTAGATTCATTTCATTAATTCTCTGACCACCTACTCCTCACTAGAATCGTGGGTACCTGGAGCCTATCTCAAGGCACAATGCAGGGACTTACCCTAGGTGGGGCAACAGCCCACCTCAAACAAAATAAACATTAAAAAAATATACGGATATGAGTTCTTTCAGATTAAAATCAGTGGAGTTACCCTTTAAATGCCCACACTCACCTCGTGGTTCTGGTAAGCCGTGACAGCTATGAAGGCAGCTTCAGGGAAACTAAATCGCAAGTATGCGCCAGGCTGGGCTCTGCAGGGGTCTGGAGCCTGGACTATGTGTAGACGGGGTTGATACTTGTGCATGGATTGGAGGACAACCTGTTATATACGAAAGATAATAAGAACAACTCACATGTTTTGGATCATGTCCCAAAGTAATTATAACTAATGCCCTTTATGAAGCCCCCTCACTTATATAATGTATGTTCTTTCCAAATGACAATAAGTTTAGTCAGCACTGACAGAGGTCGTTTAAAGTGAGTTTGGCAAAAATAAATCTCTGTAGCTCAAATATTGTCAATCACACAAGGCATTCCTCAAACCATGTGGTTAAGTATTTCCTATTAGGCTTGCTTATGAGGTTGATCCTGTTTTCAGCATTGCCGTGCTTTCGTACATTTTTACTGATACTTGTATGTTAATCAGAGCCAAATCTGC
Organism: Ladigesia roloffi; assembly: GCA_037577295.1. NCBI lineage: Eukaryota > Metazoa > Chordata > Actinopteri > Characiformes > Alestidae > Ladigesia > Ladigesia roloffi. Next base: position 7,476,863 of record JBBKCR010000080.1, on the reverse strand, counting down.
ATAAACATTGCTATCACTATGAAACACAATGTACTTAAAATATTCTTAATTCTACCTTAATTTATGCACCAAACACATTAATTTGAATTAAGTGCCCATTAATTTGTAAACTGTTCCCTTAATTCTACCTTAAAAGTGGATTTAAGGTGTGAGTGTGAAACCCCTTAATCCTAAACATATGGCATTTTCTTCAGGAGGCTCA
>JBBKCR010000080.1:7459637-7473284 GCA_037577295.1 Ladigesia roloffi | reverse complement strand
TAATTTTCCTTACTTTCTTGGAAATTAAGGTAAAAATTAAGGTTATATTAAGGGGTAAAATTAAGGGGTTTGGTTTCTTAGTGTATGTAAGATTACTTATCAACATGGTAAATAAACTTATAGCCATGTGTGAACAAAATCAGTGTGAACAAAATGAAATACTCTCTCTGCCTTTAACCCATTCACCAAGCTGTGGACAGCCATGAATACAGCACCTGAGGAACTGTGTGGGGACCTCAGTGGTGCTATTGACACTGGACTCAAATCCACAACCTTCAAATCACAGTTGCAACTTCCTAACCACCAGCTGTCCCAGAGGGAACTAGCTACACTGTTGTAGGTGTGTAGCTAAAAATGCATTGCACTTATGTATAGCTTGAGGTTCTTCCTCACTACTGATGTAAGTGTTGTGACTGATATTAATTAAGTGGCGTAAAGAAGCAGGGTTTAGATACTAAATGTGTGTTGGCTGATTGAGAAGAGGTCAAACTGTAAATGTGAACATTTTTGTTGCTGAATTATTGCGGACAGGTTGCGCGCTCACCAGCCCATTGGAGTTGAGCGTGTTGTTGGTGAGTTTCAGCTTGTGGAAGGAGATGGGGTACTGCATCCACCTCTCGCCCACAGCAGGGGAGTCCGGGTGGATGAAAAAGCGGTTGGGCAGGTGAGGTTCAGATGACCCGTTCAGCTCCCAGTGGTCCCTGTTCCACTGCGGCAATGCAGGTTACAAGTGGTCAGTAAAGGAACATGGTTATATTTTCAGCTTTTTAACACATCTTTACTCTTTGTCTTTTGTCCACTGTAAGATCTGAAGCCATGCTGTCTCATCTCAATTCATGTAGCTGAGATGACAAAGGTTTGACTTGGATATGGTGTTTCCTTCTTTCATTTATTTAGCCTTGGTATAGGCAATATACACTTCATATCTTGTACCATGCGGTCAAAAGTATTGGGACGCCTGTTTTCCATGATTTGAAGTAGACCCCTTACTTCTAGTGAAGATTAATCTCCGTGATTCAGCATACCAAGACATTTTGGACAAGGACATGCTTCCAAACTTGTGGACACAGTTTGGGGGAGAACATTTTCGTGGCTCTCGCAATGCCATTAAAGTCCCTGTTGGTGTAATGGTCAAGCGTCCGAATACTTTTTTCCAAATAGAATGTGGACAACCTGATGTTTGTTCTGATGTTTGTTCTGAGGAGAAATGTAGACAAGATAAGGTCGTGCACGTAGAAACATGTGAGTGTCTCTGCATTCTGAGCGGGAGGGAGGGTTACCTTGTACTTGTTATTATCAAAAGGCACCATGTCCATCATCACCACGTACTTGACTTTCGGATTTAGCCCCGTCACTGTGACCTTGCAGCTGGGAAACATGCGCCTGAAACGAATACACAAGAAGAACATACTTACAACAGTAGTACCCCGCAGCTGCCTGAACCAGATGCCATTTAACACCGAGCCTAAAAAACACTAAGTGCTCAGCAGATGGGCTTATTGCATCCATTAGGCGATGTGAGAGCCTGCAAACCGTCTTTATTCTCACTTTTTATTCAAACAAATTGTACATTTCCAGCTCTAAATGGCAGGTGGTCAAAGGTTACAATTAAAAAGCCTACACAAAACAAGAGCTAGCTTTTAAAGATGGCTATAGACTATGCCTCGAACATGTCTGTAGTCTTTTAGAACTCTAAAATCAGTTTTAAAAACCATGGTACCATTTTAATAGAACCATTGAAAACGACTAAACTAATATTATACAACAGATTGTCTATTTTGTACAACAACGAATAATTTTCATTATTAAATTAACCACTTCAGTTAAAATAGTTAAAATGTATTTGTGTTCTCAGTATAGATTTTTTCACATATTTTTCCATTTTCAATTAAGGCTACATTACAGCAAGGAAAATATACATAGAATTTCTGAGCAGAGGAGTTACTTTAGACTATGAGCAACATTTAAGTATCATCATACAGTGGTATATTTTTGGTAACAGTGGTAAGTTTGTGAAAGTCCTAATTGTAGACAGGGCGAGCCTAAATAATCAGATGGGACAAGCAATTTTAAACCTGGACATGTTTTTATTGTGGGAAATTATCCAGTATTTCATATCTGTGAGTAGCAAAACTATAAGGGTGGAATTAGACACATTTTCATTCAGAGGGATGATGTCTATGGCTGAGAGAGCACATTAAATTCACTTTAATTTTAATGTAATTTAATTAAAATCAGGAACAGATCTGAACAAGGTTACAAAACCATCTCTAAGGAATTTGGACTCCACAGCCAAACGGACGGTGTGCAAATTGACAAAAATCTAAACTGGTATCCTCCCGAGGAGAGTATGACCAAGATCACTCCAAGACAAAGGCGTGTAATAGTCTACAAGGTCACAAAGGAACCCAAAGAAGCTTTTTTGCAACTAAAGGCCTCTCACACACGGGCTCATGTTAATGCCTCTGCTCTTCCTTTGCCCTTTTGCTAAAGATCACTTTGTTCGGCCTGAAGACTATCAGCTAAATGTTTTGCAGATAAATGGGACCAGAACAGTGGTTATCATCGTGGTTCTGACCAGGACCAATCTGAATTAATTTTGAATGATACCAGTGAATTCTAAAGGAAAATGGGTTCACTATATCTATTTTTAGGACAAAATCTAATTATGTTTTAGGTCATATTTATACATGTTTGTGTCTCTTTTTATTTTAGCCTTATATTTTATATTGTTCTTGACTTATATTGTTCATGAAGCACAACTGTATATGTTTATCATCAAGAACATTTCCATAATTATTTATTGGAAAAGGTGTTTCGTGTGACTTTTGACCTTGTAGTATACATACAGGCTTGATTCTACACTTGCCTTACCTGCCCGTTTTGGTGATCAGCATCTCGGTTTCGATGTTGCTGAATTTGTCCCATAACTCACGTCCCTCAAGGGCCACATGCACAGGCAGAGAGGTCAACTCTGCCTCGCCCCGGCTTATCATGGAACTGTCCCAAGCCTGAGACCGGCAAACCGAATCTATTCAGCAAAGAGTAGCATTTTTAAATCATGTCAGCTGTTTCCTGAGTCCTATTTATTTTTGCTCCTTGACTAGAGGCCCCATTCTTCTGCAGCAAACATCATCAGATGCTAACAGACTCAATGGTCAAATGTTTTTTAAATAACTAACAATGAACTAGTGTCATCAAAACCCTTAACAAAAATGCTTTGATCACTTGAAACAGTAAACCAATTTATTCTATAGGTTTCAACCAGTTATCAGATATTAAATAGTGATAAAGGTTAAATGTAAATCTAAAGGGGTCCCCATGGGCTATCTTGATGAGCACTGAAGAAGCATTTTGCCTAAGGGTGTTATTGATGCTAGTATACATAATTTTAAATATTTATATGAATTGTAAAATTACAAAGGGCTGTAAATGAGATCTTACTTCAATTCCTCAATCTCAGAACTATACAACCTCCCATCCATGTTGAGATTTTAACTTTTCAATGAAACTTGACATTCAAAATCTAAGTCAGGACACAGTTGGCCTCTGTCTGGGATAACAGCACCATGCGTGGTGCTTAAAGGAATTTTTAAAAATATCAGAAAACAGCTTACCGTGTGGATAATAGCCATAGCTGTTGGTTAGAGGATTGAGTGGATACGGATAATCCAGAACTGGCCTTTCCTCATGGACATACATGGCCTCGATGCTGGAGAGACTGAATACTCTGGAGTTCTGTGATCAGTTGTGGAGATGGGACATGACAGAGCATCTCCCAGGACCATACCCTATCTTCCCACATGAAGAGGTGTGTGTATGTCTGCCAGAACACCAATCCCAAACTTCTTCTTTGATCTGTCTTCTCGCCTCATGGTTTGGGCTTCGTCCCGTGTCAGGAGGTGTCTGGGAATGACACTCTCTTGTTTTTGAGAAGGTGTGGGGCCCTCACTTCAGAGGTTTAGGGTCACTCCAAATGCTCTCTGAGGTGCTAATCACCCCAGCAGTTTGTCCCCTCATTACTGCAGGAAGCTGGGTGCTGTACATGCTCCTTTACTGGCTTTGGGAAGGATGTTTAGCCTTTTGTACTGTTCTAAGATCAGCCAGGTTCTAACCTTAGGGACTGTATGTGCCCCAGAACTGATCTAGGATCAGCAGCAAAAGGCAATTCCCACCAAAGCCCCTTTATTGACAATGCCTAGACAGAAGGCCTATAAGAATTGATTGTCAATGGTAGGAAGTGAGGGTAATGACACTCTAAATACAAGAGTGTTGTCCTCCACCTTGGTGTCTTTGGCTTACTTAACCATGTCAAAGACATTGATCCACCACACCACACACCTCATCGTTTATTCTCAAGCAATAAAACGTACCATCGCTCATTCATTCAAAGGGAAGTTCAGGTCTTTGGTGAGAGGGACAATATGGTCACCAACAATAACAGAAGTAGCTGAGATGTCAAAAATTAGCATATCTTAAAAAGAAAAAAAAATCAATTCTATGTCAAATACTCTTATTTCTCAAGTACATACAAAGCCATGGTGAGCGGAACATTATTTGTGGGACCTTCAGATTTTGGAACAAGTTATTTTTAAATCTATAGCCAACATAAATAACCTATATCCCATTTCCAAAGTTTGGTTCTGGGAAACCAATACATAGAACTCAGTTGCTCATTTATCTGCTGTAAATTCATCCCTCATGATCACGTTTTTTGTGAAATTGAAAATGCTGCTGGTTCTTCTAATCAAGCTCACTAGAATTTTGTGTTCCCAGCTACAGGAGTATCAGATTAGCAGGGGCAACAGGTTTGTCTGTATAAGGATCAACATTAAGTACACTAAGATCATGTCCTTCATATATCAAAGGCACTTTCTGTAAGTTGTCCAGTTGTCTTTATGTCTGGTTGGCCACACGGAACTCTTAAGTGCACTTAGTGGAAACTTCCACCTATAAGACGGAGCAGATAAAGAGTAACATGGAAAGTGTGTTGCATGCTGGTGCAGCTGATAGAGCTCCAAGCTTCTTATCTGACTCTTCTGTCTGGCTGTTCACAACACCCTAACTTACCCCACCCAAATCTAAGACAATCAACTGGGGTCAAAGCTGTACCAGCCCATAAGGTACCTGAAGATGTGGGGTGTATGGTCTAGATGCTTCTAAATTCACCCGAAGATGAGAACAACCTAAAAACTGATCACAGATCTGTAGTAAATGCAACTTCAGATTACGTCAACATACATTTTGAAGATGCATAATTATTGGAACACTATACAATCAACTTAATTACAGTCTATATGTTTCACCTGATCGGTAGAGTTCAAGTATTATTTGAAAGAAAGTCTTGTCAGATATAACCGAGTAAGTAATATCTGATTGGATACTTTTATTTAAACTTTTAATACTCATAGGCTGGTAATAAAATGCTGGTATGAACTCTTAGCTACTCGCTTGTACAGTTTCTTACTGGGTGTTATGTATTATATGTATTTTCATATTATGTGCAGTGGTCTTACTGTATGTAATATCATGCATTTTTCCATACTGGGCGATACACCATTTCATTACGTGCAATAGTCTTACAACGTGAAAAAACTCAATATTACTAATATACTACTGATCTTTATAATGTGCAGTAATGCACACCTAACAATCATTTTATTATATATTTTATCATGTTATTAGTAATTAACTTAACTGTAAGTTCTTTATCTATATTATTTATATCCAGCAGTTTGAATATATTCTTGTCTATTTCGTATTGATTTCTTTTATATTGTTCTTGTCTGTGTGTCTCTGTTTCTCTGCAGTCATGATATAAGCAATTTCCTCCAGATCAATACAGTTTTCTGATTCTAATTAAAAAATAAAGGTGCTATAAGTGGTTCGTTGGAGCAATGCCACAAAATAACCACTCTTTGTTTCTGCATTAACCTTGAAATTGATGGTATACACCATTTGGTCAAATTCCAAGTTAAAGTTGGGTGACCAAAAGGCGTGCCCTGTCATACATGCCGGATAGTTGGGGCTGGAGTAACTGTTTTGAGGCTGATAGAGGAGAGTGATCTGATTGGCCAAAAGGCAAGACAGGAGAGGCCAGATAAGAGAGAGCCTGCCCTTGTGTCATCATCATATGCAAATGAGTGAGGGCCATTAAAACAGTGAAGCGGGGGGTGAAGTTCCAGAAAGCCATTGAGGGCGGGAAGAGAGCGGAGACGCCAAGCCTATAGACGAGAAAAAGCAAGGTGAGACGACGAGGGAAGGTGTCAAGCAAGAGCAATTCAGCTATTTGTTAACACCTTTATCCAGAAGAGCAAGGACAAGTGACCTCAAAGGTGAGCGCAGAAACTTACAGATGTAAACAACTGAGCTCTCCATTCAGGCAGCCTATTCAGTGACTTTGTCATTCAATTTTTTTATGTCCATTGAACATGTACTAAATAACGTGTTTCCTTTTTTGAACTGACATTCAAACATTTAAATAGAAAGAAAGCACAGCTTTGCTTTAAACACGTTCCATTACTAACTAGATGTATTCATTAGGTGCCCTATATTCTTCACAGAAAGCCTGGAATGACTAGAGATCCCCAAGTGGCCATGAACTGTACTACTGTGCTCTGGACAGGATATCATCATATACTGTAAGTTCATTATGGAGACACTACAGTATAGATGATGTACTATCCAGGGTGGCATTCCTCCTTTGTGGTCTACCACGCTCACACATGTGAGCCCTGAGATAGAGGGAGGCGGTTAAACCGTTACCATTACTGAGTTTAGTAATGGTAAGGGTTCTCCTGCTTCTTCTCACTGCCATCGCCTCCGAAATCAACTGTGAGCTGCACCATGGGGACTGATCAACGCATGGAGAAGTTAATAGAAAAATCTCAATATTAATAAGCCATTTGTAAACCATTAAGTAGTTATTGGTAAAAATGTTTGTTCTCTTAATTCAGAATGACTGTCAATGTTAGTACTGTGGTTCAATAACAAGCACCTCAATCAATCCGAATATTTAACAATGTTTATTTACATATCACTGCACAGCCTGCATAGACTTTGTATGATATTCTGAGAAAATAAATAGTATTGGAGCATTTGGTACAACTGTATTCTGTGTTTTTTTATGAGAAGAATCAGATGAAAGTCAATTTATAAAACAAGTCTTGTTGACCTCAGCGTACTCAAAAGTGACACAGCAAGACAAAGAGAGGGTGGGAGAAAGGGGTGGGTGGGGGAGAGAATGGACGAGCGTGTATGTTTTGGCCTAGCTGATCCATCATTATGGCCCGGATGAGGAGCCCAGCTCAACCATGGCTGTGGAGAATGCAAGAACAAACCGGCAAATGTGTCCCATCGGCATTTTGAGCCAATTTTAGCGGCAGGTTGGAGCTCCATTTTGTGTTCCATTAGAGGGGTAATCTAGCCCTCTGGGACCGTGCCTTTAGTTAAGCTCCAGCAGCTCTCAAACAGAGTAAGAGATAGAGTACTAGCCAACAATGAAAAGCTTAGAAAAAAAAACACCTCTTGAAACATGCAGAGAGCTATTCCAAAAAGAAAGAGCAATTCCACAGAGTCTCTATAAAGATTTTTTTGTGTTTTTAGTAAAGAAACCATTTTTATATGGCTAAATAGGTATTTTCTATGAGCTTGTTTTATGTGGCTCTTTAAACCAACCTTAAAATGGTTCCATGTGGTAAAAAAGTGGCTGTTATTCTTACAAGTCAATTTTTAGTACTATATAGCAGTGGTCCCAACCTTTTTATCACCATGGACCGGTCAACGCTTGACAATTTTACCACAGACTGGAGGCGGGGGGGTGTGGTGGGTTGTTGATACATAGATTAGTGGTCCCCAAACTTTATTTCTTCACGATCTGATTTAATATCAGAAATAGTATTATTTTTTTTTAATAAAACATTGTTTATGATAGTAAATAAAACAGAAATACTTTTCCCCTGTGCGGCCCGGTACCAGTCCGAGGCCCGGGGGTTGGGGACCACTGCTATATAGAACCCTTTTACTGAAAGTGTACAGTAAACCACAATCGCTACCAGAGTCAACCACATGGGCTTAGTGTCCAGTGGCCTGGTTTCTAACCCAAGTAAACAGGTGCTGTACTCACCTGTGACCATTACAGTCAATCTACCCTTGAAAGATTCTCATGAGCTTATCCTCTTCAGCCTCAGGGCCCTCCCCAGAACAGTGCTAAAGTATTCATGATGCATCTCAATGCTTTGTTAATTCAAAAGCTACAAACAGATACAAATGCTGGAAAAGTCATGAGACAATTAAGAGCAGCAGTTTGAATTCAGAGGAAGCTACAAAGCTGAAATGACTGTTACATACTGATGAAGAGAGTTTAGGAGAACAGCCTACAGCACAAAGCAAACCTCAGCCTACAGCAGTCTTCTTCCTTCCTGAATGAGAGCGGGAGATTAAACAATGTTTGAGAATTTGACTCCACTGCTTGAAAAAGGAATACATTTTCAAAGACGAGGGCCCTTATAGAGTCAAAGTGCAGCAATGCTGTCTGATGGAATCCTTTAGAAACAGATGTTCTGTTCACGCACGCCCCGTCCGCTTCAGTTCTTCAGAGAGGCGGATATTTTCAGCCGCACCTCACGCATGAAGGCGTTTGTGAGGTCCTCAGCTGCCTCCCGGGCCATCTTGGACATCACCTGACCCCCAGGACCAATCACCATACTCTGTCCAACAGAGAGAACAAAAAGAAGAGACAAATGAACAAGAAGAAAAATAAATAAATGAATAAAGCAACAACCTGTTCTGAACTTCCCTCAGTCCACAGCTATTCAACAGTATTTTTTCTTCAAAAAGCTGTAGGAATTCCTTTAAACTGGAAGAGCATTTCTACTGACTTCAGCTCGTTAAAATTGCATGACTCATAAAAGGAATCTTCTCAAATATTTACCATTTTTTTTACCAAGCTTCACTGAAATGTTTCCTCACACAACAAACCTCCGTGGAAGTCTTGTTGGAATCAAAGCAAAGCGTGCTGTCAGTAAATGAAAGTGTTTTAGGGAAAATAAAACCCCACAGCAAAAGTCTCTCACCATATGGCTGTTCTTCTTCACATGTAATTTGACAGATATGTCCAACTTGCCATCATCTGCCTCTCTCCAGAGCTCGATGTGCTACAAAACAGAAGGCAAACGATGGGAGTCAGCAAAAGATGGTTCCAGCAATGTGAAAATTCCACTGCTCGGAGGGAACAGAAGTTGCTTTTTTTTATACTGACATTTATTTTTTTTCTCTCACTAGTGAAAGTCACCTTTAAATGTCACAAAGCTGGAGAATGTGTAATGGGGGAATAAAAACTGAAGAAACTGAATGGATATACTATAAGCCCAAATGTTTGCAAAGACATTACTTCAAAATAGTAAATTCCCTACTTTAAAGTTTTGATCCTGGAGAAAATGACCAATGTTACTTCTGCACAGACACCCGGAGAGACAGAGGAAAATATAAAGACAAATAAATCCAACAAAAATCTGCAGGAAAAAAACTTTATGTAACGCTGGGCATAAATACTAAAGATAAGAAACTTGCAGTTAAGTGAATTACTAGTAACACACATGGTGATAAGAACATTACTGCACACAGCAGAGACCAGTAGTATAAGAGCAGCATTGACACAAGTTGCAATATAATAACTGCAAATAATAATAAAACACTGCATATAATGGTAATGTCTTAGTACGCAATAAGAAAATTGCACACAGTAGACTGTGGCATATCATAATGATTTAAACCCAGTAATAAATTGCACATTAAAGTAGTTTCAGGTTATTGCACAGATTATTATGTGAGACCAGGAGGAATTACACAGTATGAAGGTTGCGGGAGGGTTGGATTTTCTGTGCTGTTCAGTCAAGCACTTAAGGTTTTAATTCTGTTTGCACAATTATTAGTTACTACTATTTCAATATTTGCAATTTTGCACACTTCAATATTCTATTGCCAGAATAAATAAACAGTTGATACTGTATTCGTACAGACTTGAGACTTCACCTCTGGTGGCTTATCAGAATGTTGTCATGTCCTGCCTTACTGCACTATTGGTATTGTGTGTCCTTGCACTTTTGCATTGTTTGTTTTTAATCTTTGTGTTTTGTTCATTTCTTTATGGCGTACTGTGTATTAGCTTAAATAAAAAACCCACTTGACTTGGGATGATCTAATATCAGTACCTGATGCATTTGGCTGAGTGCAATAAAACCCTCATAGCAATGTTCGAACATCTAATGCAGTGTTTCTCACAAAGAGACTTTATGAGAGTATCAAGTATTTTGAGAAAATGAAACTTGACTAAATATAAGAAAGATTAAAATTTATTTCATCCTCAAGCTTTGACAAAGCTCAAGCAAGAGGAAAAGGAAGAGAGATGAACAGCATTGCAGGTAGCTTAGTCTTCCATTAGCGTAAACTGAAGATTTTTCAACCATGAACATAGAAAAGCGCATTTATATTTATCACTAAATATATTTGGGATCTCATTTCTGTACAGTTCATAAATGTGTCTAAGTGTCTGTTTTTCAGGTCGAAACTGAAATAAAGAAGAAGAACCAGGCTGCATGCCTGCAAATATTAATAGAAGGACAAGAACCAGGGGTGTCCCCATATGCACACTAGAGTTATTCTTTGAAAGAGCAACACTAAACACATGTTTTATTCTTATTTTTATTACTTTGTCTTAGTCTTCCTGCGTGTAGATGGAAGAGGGGGTTGAGGATCTGTGAAACGTGTCATTAGTAGACAGTCAATAAATCAAAATACTGAGTTAAAGGTCACATGTATTTGTTGCTTGTCACATACAGCAGACCATTTAAAAAAATCCCGACACTTCTTGCTAGCAACCACCACAGCTATATTTCAGAGCAGTTCAAACATTATAATGTTACTCCTTTGTGGAGACTACCCACCTTTTAATATCCCTAACTTCAAAAGAACACTGGATGTTCCCTTAAATCTTAAATTTTAAGGCAGTTAGAAGAGTGGGATTTAGTCTGATGTGCACTGTGTATTAATTCATTATTAGCATGGAGGACCATAGTGTTGAGTTTTACCTGGGTTATGTTATAAGGCACCTCCTGAGGAAGGTATTCAAGAAGCTTCTCTCGGACTGCATTGATGCAGACGTCCTCCGGGCTTTGATCCGTCAGTACTTCACTGTGGTAGTGCCATGGTCCTGGCTTTGCAGCCACCATCAAGTATCTCTGTAAAACCAACAGTTATACATTTACATCTATTCACTTAACACACTTTTATCTAGAGTCACTTAAAAGCAGCGGTTGGTACAATGATGAACTGCTAACCTGCAGTATTCTCAAAATAAACTCAAACACCAACAATTAATTGTCGAATTCAATCAGTTGAGCAAGAAGCTCAACAAACTGAAGGACTCCAGCTCCATAAGACTAGAGGGAGTCTGCCACCCCTGCTGTTATCAATCCTGTCCTGGGAACATAAGAGCTGCCAACACTACATCTGTTAACCAAAAGTAATAAAAATGATCTAAGAACCATCTGAAGGAAGGCCTGTTGTTGAATCATTGACTTTCCCAAGATTACTCAATATGAGAAGGTTTATCATAAATATTGTGAATTGGGTGTGTTTTTATTTGTTGTGCTGAGGCAAATGCATGTAAATTAAAAAAAGTAAAGCACAAAAGAGCCGTTACTGAGACATGTCTTGGGTATAACATGGAGTTCTAACTTCTGACTTGGTGTTGCTGCACCTATAGTGGGCTGTAGTTACTTTGTTCACACTCCAGGGCAATTCAGATTTGATTTCGGATTTCTAGATATCAGCATTCAGATTAAAATAACAAGCAATGCTATGTGATTTGAACGGTCAGACTGTAGTCACATTTACTTGCAAAAGCTGTTGCTGTAGAAGCACATGTGAGAGAACCCTGGTGCAAGCAACCCAGTCACAATAATGAGCTTAGTTCTTTATTTGTACCATTCCATCTTTATTAAAACTAAATGTGCAAAATGTATTATATGATACCATGGTTGGTCCAATCACCCATAAAGCCCTCATCATTTCTAGATATTTTCATGAACTTGCACCACCTAAAAGCACGGTATAGTATTTCTAAACTGCTGCTGTCCTATAACTAGCAGAACACCATCAACTACAGCCCGGGAAAAATATCTGTTAAATCTTTGGCTCTGCAAGTTTTAGCTATAAAATTTTATGTAGAGAAACAGCTTTTTTTTTGTCTGGGAAGCAAGATAGTATTTAGTATTTTCTGTCATTTTAAGTGTATACATTTTGTCATTCTATGTTTATACATTAAAAAAGACTTAATTTAATCACCCACCAAAACTTAAGTGGTGGGACACGGCTGGCCTATTTTCTTTGGCTGTTCATGATTAAATGTCTGAACACACACCTGATACATTACCATGGAAAAGTTCCCATGCATCCAATAAATGATGCAATTCCGCTATAACTTCATTCATTCCAAATATCACAAAAACCAAAAAGTAATAGGAGATGTGTCCGAAAAGATGATTATTTAACTCTATACTGCAAAGCTGCATAACACTGAGAATAGATCATTACATTGTATTTATTATTTATTCATACACTGGTGTTTTCAAATGATCTGAAGAAGTATGAAATATTAAATATTATACGGTACTAAATAATTTAATAATATAATATAGCGATCCCAAACTTTGAATGACATTCTAGGTCAAACAAGCATGCACGACAAATTCGCTACAATGGAAAGCCGGCTTCTACCTTAAGTGTATCCACGTCCTCCATATCTACAGCACACAGCATAAACACATCCTTGAAGTGAGGCCATCCTTTACGATCTTTCAAATCTCTCAGCTGCTCTCTGCTCAGGTTTCTCTGGGACTTTGTGTAGGAATTCATATCCGGTTCCTCACCAGCCTGGGCCTTTGGGGATGGGCTCTGCTCCTCTCTGGCTTTTTTCTGGGATGGCTTTACCACATCACTGATTTTCAGTCTCTGACCGTTCACAGTACCCTCAGTCAGTGTAGCTGTGATGTCCAACAGCAAGCCTTTGTTCTTCAGAAGGTCCACCTGGGTATGTGTGCAAATGAAACATGGTCAAATATGGACCATTTATTCTACTTTACTTTAAAGCCGTTAAGCAAAGACATGTTCAGCACTGGAGTCACAAGGCTGATATAGAACCAACACCTAGCACACATTTATGGTAAGCCGGTCGTTTTTCACTGCACTGTAATTTCCATTACCAAATCCTACATGGGTGGCAAACACACAAATACAACAAAAAGCCTATTTTGACCATTAGTAATATTATATATAGATAGATAGACAGACAGACAGATAAATAAATACAGATAGATAGACAGACAGACAAATACAGATAGATAGACAGACAGACAAATACAGATAGACAGACAGACAAATACAGATAGACAGACAGACAAATACAGATAGACAGACAGACAGACAGACAGACAGACAGACAGACAGACAGACAGACAGACAGATAGATAGATAGATAGGTAGAGACAGGCAGACAGATACAGAGACTAAGAGACAGATAGATAGACAGACAGATAGATAGACAGACAGATAGATAGATAGACAGATAGATAGATAGACAGATAGATA
>JBBKCR010000080.1:7444588-7459537 GCA_037577295.1 Ladigesia roloffi | reverse complement strand
CAGACAGACAGACAGATAGACAGACAGATAGACAGATAGACAGACAGACAGACAGACAGACAGACAGACAGACAGACTGACTGACTAAGAGACAGAGAGACAGAGAGACAGATAGATAGATAGACAGATAGATAGATACAGATAGATAGATAGACAGATAGACAGATAGATAGATAAATAGACAGATAGATAGACAGAGATAGATAGACAGATAGACAGACAGACAGATACAGAGAGAATAAAAGACAGAGAGACACAGACACACAGGTAGATAAAAATATGAACTAATTGTAGAGATGTGTCAGTGTGGGTGGGTATATGCTAGCGTACTGTCACAACATATAAGTGCTAATCAGTCTGGAGCAGTTCCCGCTCTGATCAGTGGCACAAAACTCAAGCCTTAGGATGAATTTTAAATGAAAATGTGCTGTAATTTCATTACTTATTTATTATTGCTGTAACATGTTAAAACGGAGAGGTTATAAAAACCTTATTGAGAACGAGGACAGCAGGAATATGTGGATACCGAGCCAGACACTTCAGCACCTCAAAATCCAGACTATTGCGGGTCCACTTCTCAGACACGTCCTTCAATACCACCACTGCAAACAGAATATCTCAGGGGTTATAATGAGCCACTAGCACCTCACTTCATCACTAAAAACTGATCCTCAAATAACTATGTTAATGTGAATACAACACAAATTCTGTCGATACCTACCTAAATCTGCCTCCTGTAATGATTTCAGTGGATCCACAAGAAGAGAATCCTCCAGCTGATGTCTGGAGAAAACAGAAATTACAGGATATCAAATCATCCTTTGAGATATTACAGACATTACACCTGTCTCTACGTATTATGTCTCCCCACCTTTAGTTCTGAACTCTGAAAAAATTGTATTAAAGTAAGACATCATTGTTTTAGGTTTTCTTTCCCAAATTCCCCCAAAGCATACCTTTTAACTTTGTAGGGAGTAGTGAGACCAGGTGTGTCCAGGAGAACCTGATCATTCAGAAAGTGAAAGTTTATTACTAGTTATCTGACTTATCACACACATACATTATGGAGTATTGTGCATTAAAAGCCTATCATCCAGTTCTGCTTGTAATACATACTGAAAACAGTTTACTATGCAGTTTTGGACAAATAAAAGACAAGAGGTGTCCTCCTCAACATAGCACATACTTACAATTTGGGTATCGTCTTCTGTGATCACCCCAAGTGCACTTGACCTTGTTGTGTGCACTTTTTTGGAGACCGCGAACAACTGTTAAAATAATTGAGAATGTTAAAAATAGAGAATAGTCACTCACTCACTTTGAGTAATCCTCACAACTGAAACAGTACCTTCCTCCCGAGGAGTTGGTTTGTTAGTGTTGACTTCCCTGCATTCGGAGCCCCAATAACAGCCACTCTCAGAGATTTTGGATTTGCTGGTTGATCTGGATCCCTCAGTAACAGAGAAAACTGCTCAGCTGGGAACAGAATGAGCACAGAAATGAAAACACTCCCATACAGTGCGTCACAGCCAAACACTCTAAATAATTCTCTACAGCACAAAAGAAGAAGTCCTTACCACGATCAGGAGGCACATGGTGCCGGCTGGGGCTCTGATCTAGGTCAACCTTTCCTTTCAGCAGCCTGTCTAAAATCACATTAGAGGACACTGGACGTGCCAAGGTGAACAGAAAACCACCACTGCCTCCACCTACAGGACGTAAGACTGGGGAGGGAAAAGTTAAAGAAAAGTTTCAGCAACTAGACCTGCTTTTCAGTTAAAAACTACCAGCAGCGACATGAGAGACACATCAGGTCACCAAAATATCAGTGACTTGTGGTCACTGGATGACAATAAATAAAAAGGTACCGTCTCCACACACTGCTCCCCAGGTCCTTGGATCACTTGGGTTAAATGCAGAGGAAGAATTTCGTGCTGTTCACACTGTGTGCAGTGGTGTGTTAAACGTAGACCAATTGACCACTTTTCACACAGCTTTGTATTAAGTTATGTTTGTCCCGCATGAATAAATCACACCACACAAGTTCTTTCTCTGCTTTAAACCAAACCACTAAGTGAAGCCGTCGGCAACTAGCAGCGCAATGTGTGGGGACAGTGCCTTGCTCAAGGGCACATCACTGGTGCCATGGGCAGTCCTGGGATTCAGGCCCACAGCTTTCTGATTGGTGGGGCAACTCCCTAACGATCAGGTGCCACATAACACAATACTATATTCACTCACAGTAGTGCTGTCACTGCTCCTGTTAGCTGCACAGTATGTTGTAATTTCCTGTAAAATACTGAAGTTCTGTGTTTTGTATTGTCCTGTCTGTACTTTTTCACTGTACAACACTTCAGTACTCGTGACGTCTTTTCACGTTTTTGTATGTTCGTATGCTGCACCCGCCATGGTCCTGGAGGACCGATTCACTTCACTGTGCACTGTGTATATGGTTAAAATGGATTTAAACACCTACAGGATTTTGAACCTCGATCCAAATACCGAGCAAAACTAGCCAAAAAATAAGGAAACTGTGATATTTTCGTATGTGCTAGAGTTTAATGTGTCATAATGTTTGACTGATAGAAACTCACTTTTGCTACTAGAAGAGGATACATTATGTGCGTGTTTAATAGCGTGGAGTCAAGAAGGTAGGTTAGCAGTGACCTGTTCGTGAAGGCTGCGAGGTGTGTTCCAGAAGAATCGCCCGACCAGATCTTAAACATCTCCTCAAAACGGACTCACACACACGAAGAGCCATCCGTGAAGGATTACCAATGATCGGATCAACGAAAACCTGAGCCTTTTGTGAATACGGAGCCAGAAATTGTTGTTTTTGTTGACATGTGTTTTCAGGGCGCCGCCATTGTAGTGTAGTCAAGGAGAGACCCGAAGGATCACGAGCCCCACCTACTGGAACGGAGCCCAGTGAAACACCCTGCTTAAGATCCACTAATGGCCAAAAGTATTGGGATACACCTGTTTTTTAAGGTAGGCCTCTTACCTTTAGAGAGCGACTATCTTGATGCTTCAGCATACCAACACCCCCACTTTTGCTAAAATGTGATTCCATCCCACCACTTTTGTCAGATTATATTGTATTAAAATTGATGAATTTGTTTTCAGACCTCCCCCTCTATCCCCCGTATCAATATTTGTAAATCGACAATATTTTAGTTCTCTCAAAAGTTTAGAATTTTTATGACAGACTTTTGACTGTTGCAGACAGATTTGATAAAAAAGGTACAAAAGAAGAAACATGACATTTTAAAAATTGGTAAAAAAATAAAAGTAAGAATTCACAGCTTTCCCAAATACTGTATATTTAATGGGAGAAACATTTTTAATATAAATTAATTGCAAATGATCTGGTTCTCATTTAGTTTTCTCAAGTAAAAAGCATCTTGTTTTCATCTTCAGTTTCTCACTAAAGAAATTGTTTAATTACACATTGATTATCAGTTTTTACGTGTGAACACTTCACAGAATTTCATTGAATTTGCTTTGTAACAGCCCTTATTTTTATTCTTCTCTATATTATTATCATTTTTTGTTATTGTTATTGTATTTAATTAATAAATTTTTTAACACTAAAATTTGGAAAAATGAATAAATTCTTACCAGGGAGAGCTGAAAATAGTGAAAGTTCAACTGTAATACAAAAACATGTTTAACTTAAAAAGTAATGTATAAAATAGCAATTAAACTCACATAATGTGTGTGCTTGCATTCTACAAAATAAATGAATGGTGATAATGGAAACTTTGAAAAGTAACTAATGCAGGTTGCCATCAGGATTTCTCTGGGACTAATTTGTGCTTTGTTCTGACTTCTGTCCTTTCACTGCTGGCTCAGATTCAGCAGGACATTCTTGAAATTGCTGAAGTATAGGGAATAAATGGTCTTGCTTGATGCCCCGTCTGATCACAGAAGCAGGATATTAAACTACATTTGCAAGCCAGGTGTAGCTTCTAAAATGTAATGATGTTGCGTTTTAGCCTGAGTGCTGTGTGATGGGTGACTTTAAACACTGCTGAATGTGAAGAATACATGCAAAACAGGGCAGGAATATAATCTGTGGAAACAGTTTTAGCCCCAAATCTGTGGGCTGCTTTTAATGCTGGGCAGTGCGCAGGTGGAGAGATGTGGGCAAGAGTGGGAAGATCCACTTGAAGTGCTTAAATTTGACTAATGCAGCTCTGGGCCAGGATTATGTATAAAATGGACCCAGACTGCACCTGTGGGCAGCGCAAACCACACTAAGGAAAAGTATCCATGAAGTCACAAGTGATGATAAAAACAAGGAAAATAAAAATATAAAGACCATGTAATTTATTAAAAGCAAAAGGGGCAGGTGTTGATCTCCTATGGTCTTCATTTTTAGTCAGCTTTGTCAGAATTTAATGGCAAAAATATAATCTAAAGATATTTGAACAACACTTCATACTTTTTGCTTTATCTGAGATTAATTAAAGATGGACAAAGCACATTTGCAGTACACCGATGTAGCAAATAAAATGTATTATTATTAAATGATTTTAGCAATAAAATTTTATTTTAGTTCCACAAATAGACTAGTACTAATGAGAAAACAAGGTTTTATCGGTTGTTGGTTTACAGACAGCTGATGGTTAAATGTTTGTTATTGTTTAAAGGCTATTTATAAGTGGTTTATTTTTTTAATAGAACCATTGAGTTGTTCATTCTTCTCAGGGAAGCACTGATGATACCCACAGTTTACTAAAAATATCTAATAATGGAATTCCATTACAGAAATTACCCACCCCATGGGAATTTGACTAATTTCAAATATTTCTGCCAAATTAAGCTATTAAAATACAGTCAAAAGTCCCAGATGTTCACAACATTGGGCAGTGGTGGGCTCTATGGACCATTCATCAAGAATATTTTACATTGCACGATGTTGATATGTAATGATACATGTCTATTTAAATATATGTATATGCATTTCATTCAGCAATTCACACTCTGCTATACACTAAATTATATTCAGCATAACCAATCATGCCATGGTCACTTAAATGAGTTTGTCAGTTTCCTTTAAGTATCAAAAAGATCCTGATATGTCCAGAGAAGCATATTGAGACATATTGTAACAAAATTGACCATAATAGCATAAATATTGTCCCAACGGCGGAGGTAGGAATCTGGCTTCCTATCCGCAATTTAGAAAGTAATTAAAACGGTGATGATAGGAACTGGTGTTAGCCCTCATTCCTATCATCACCACTGTAAATAAATTGGTAAAGTTAATAATAAATTCCATTACAGTGAACCATCTCGCATTAATCCTCTCTGAATGACCCCCATTGAAACTCAGTGGTTAAATTATGCAGAAAACTCAGTGGAAAAGCTGTAAAATTCCCCTTGAACTTTATTAGGTTCTGTTCCTAATGGAATCCTTTTGGCCTAAAATTAAGTAAGGTTCAGATGTTAATGGTGTGGGACTTCTCTTGAGACAGATCAACACAGTGACATTAAAAACAAAGTGGCAGGTTTTTTATCATGTTCTTGTCAGTGACACCTGACTCTTATATATTTATTGAAACATTTGAAAGCTGGGTTAGATGAGCTTCAGCAGATTAGAATGATGATGAAATGCTGGCGTTTGCTGTGGCTTTTTGGGGTCAATCCGAAGTTTCAGTCTTTGAGAGAGAGAGTTGCTGGGGCGTGATCAGAGGAAGGCAGGCACAGGTTGTTTAATGTTGTTTTGGTGCGCGCGTGCAAAGCCAGGGAGAGCAGATGTGTTTTCCTATCGCCCATCAAACGCACCGGCTGCTCGCCCGGTCCACCAGGAGCAGCACGGGGCGGAACACACACCTCCGCTGGGGAGGATGAAGGATATCAGGTGGCTTGCAATCTGTCATCATGGAGACTCTGCTGCAGAAAGGGAGACGCTCCAAGCGCAGCAGGAAAAAAAGCTGAACATTCAGACTGGAGTGCAGCTAGAAGGTTCTGACTGAAGCAAGAAGTCTTCAAAAGGCCGACGCAACAGAAAACCAAGCTTTCCTCACTTTTTCAAATAAAATAGTTTGACCTGATAGCTGACCCTGTTAAGGTTTCCAACGGTTACATACACATCCCACCCTGTACCTTTCATATTATGGAAACTAAGAACAATAACAGGCCAATTTGATGGCATAAACACTGACATATTTGCATACTGAACATTACCTCATCAAGGAATTTGTATTTAAATGCACAAACATTAATATGAAGTTGATCCTCCATTTGCAGCTCTAACAGGCTGGAAGAATTTATACACTTTATGTGGGAATTTGTGCCTATTTAGGGCATTTTTGAAGTCATGATGGATGAGAAGGTCTAGCTGATGATCTCCATTCCAGTTCATCCCGAAGGTGTTAGATGGGGATGAGGTCAGGGCTCTGCGTGGGCCAGTCCAGTTTTACCACACTAAACTCATCCGATCCTGTATTTGTGGAGCTTGCTTTGTGCATTGGTGTACAGTCAGGCTGGAATAGAAAATGTTCTTCCTCAAACTGGGGCCACAAAGCATGGCGTTGTCCAAAATATCTTGGTATGTAGAAGCATTTGGATTGTCCTTCACTGTGAGGAAGCCCAAAGCCAGAAAAGCAGGTACTTTTGTCCATATAGTGCATATCCTATACTATTCAGTGTTCAGCAGTTACCAACACCCAGTGACATTAAAATGAACAGGCAGTGGAGGAGGACTCTGGTCCTGGAGGGCTTAATTCCTTCTCATTTCTCTACTCATGCAAATTTGATTCAATCCACCATTTAACTGTTACAGAAGATATCCACTACATACAGATTCATTATCCGAAATATCGCTACCATTCATATCCAGTGAAAGGAAGGTCAAAAGTGTGCAATGATTGGTGGGATAATGAAAAGAATTGGGAGTGTTTCAGTCCATACTACTTTCTGAATGACTCACAATTCATTTCCTCCAATATGAACCTCTCAGTCTTAACTCCAGAATGCATGAGCCCACAAACCTACTGAAATCCATAAAAGGGCATGCTGGAACCAATAGTTTTCTTAATCTTTATCTTCATATTTAAAGGAAATAATGGAAATGGAAATTCTTAGCTAGCTTAATATTAATAGTTAAAAATTTGTCATATATTTTTTATGTTAATATTTGTGAGGTTTATGGACAAACATAAAACTATGGTTGATGGTTACTGTCACAGAATTCCTGCAGCACACTCTGAACTAGAATATGATAGAATTGTTACATTTTTACTGCTACAGTTGTACCCAAGTACAAATTCCACTTGGAATGTGCTACAAAAAAAATAATACTGGAATCTGTAATGACTACATTGTTGATTTTGGTGCTAACAATGGAATCTGTCCCTCAGAAGCACTGTATGATGCTGTGAATGTTATTGACAACATATAAAAGATTACCTGCTGGTCAATTATTTTAGAAGACATACAGGCTCTGTTATATAGAATTACATATACACATATTTGGTTCAGTTTTGTGCTCTCACCCAAACCAAGTACCTGCATGATTAGCACTGATGCCCTGGTGGTGAGTCAGGTGAAAGTAAAGGCTGGCATTTGGAGACAGTGTGCTAACATGAAGACAAGACTTGACTGAGTCACCAGGTATGCTTAAATCTTTCAAAACACATTCAAACGACAGCTGAAGGCCACACACCTCTCGTTTTTTAGCCTTCAGACATGCCTACCTATAGAAAACGGCATATAATGTTATTCTATGCATATATATCACTCTTTCTCTGGTGTACACACCATCTCTCTCTCTCTCTCTCTCTCTCTCTCTCTCTCTGTCTGTCTCTCTCTTTTTCTCTCACACACATACACACATACCTCCTTGGATACTTGGTGGCACTGACTTTGTAGAACCTTCTCTCTCAACAGGCCCACTACATTTACCCACTTTGTAGGAAAAAATGTGTAGAGTACAAAAGTGCTTTTGGTGAACTGTTTGACTGCATTAATGTTCCCATCTGAGCCAGTGGAAACATCTCTCTCTCTCTCTCTCTCTTTCTCTCTCTCACTCTCTTTCTCTCTCTTTCTCTCCCTCTTTCCCTCTGTCTCTCTCTCTCACCGTAGGACTATTTCGAGGGACCATTTAATCATGGTGCAGTGGCCATTTCAGGGCTAGATTACTGAGGTGCTCGGGATTAAAAATACATCTGTGCAGAAAAATGCCCCCCTTCTCACAAATACGCCGCACCATTTTTCATGCAACATTGACTTGTCTGCTATACTTGTAGAAAATTGCCACCATGTGGCTGAATAAAGCAAAAGGCCTCAATTAATGGGTGGCCTTGCTGAAATTAAACCTTGTGCTAAGAAAAACTGCTGCATTCAAAATTGTTCAATTGTTTTCTCCATTAATATTTGCTTTGCTGTGCAATAAGGGTGTAACAATTTCAGTTCTGTATTGTGTCCTCTGTGCCCTCTGTGTCCTCCGAGGTTCTTTCACTTACCATCTCTTACTGAAATATAAAATGTGTACATTTATGCCTTGTACATTTATTTTAATATGTGTTATTGTAATTAATTGTGGGTTTGATGTTGATATTTTAGTTTTGGTGACAAAAATGAAGCAGTACTGTGTAAAGATCTTATATGTGACAGTTCAGGTGTTTGTGGTATTACAGTGTATGATATGATCATATTTAATGCAAGAGAACACACTTTTCTATAAAAGGAATCAAAAATGAAATCGAGCCTCTGAATCAAACATTGTACCAAAACTAAAAGTGTGTGTATCAGTACAGCCATAACTTATAAGGTCAAAATACTAGCTGGGCCTCAGTCTGTGGGGGTCCTCAAACAGCACAGACTCAAGAAAGGTAGGCCAGAATTGATGTATTTGTGTTATTTATTTCAAATTGTGCACAACTCTCACCTGCAAAGACATAAGAGGACTAATACAACACAGCACATTAAAAAAAGTTACATTATTTATCCAAAAATAATTGATTGATTAATGAATTGTAAGTTTAAAACAATAAAAATATAGGTCTATAGTTTGTAGAAGGTTGAAGCAGCTTCATTGTAAAATTAATGCAAGGAACTTTTCCAGCACTTTATCAGGGCTCAGAAACAATTCTGCCTAAACTTTTACTCTGGGGATTTAAACTCAAATAAGCAAATAAGTCCCTGTTGATAAGAGTGAACAATCACAGAACAACAATCACAGAGTGGTCACTCAGCATGTTTTCACCTAATTTTGGGTGGTGTTGGCCTAGTGGGTCATATACTTCTGGACCAAGAGGTCATGGGCTTACTTCCCACCTTCAGTATACCACCACTGTGTTCCGGGGCAATCCCCTAATCCCAAGTTGCTCCAGGGAGGCTGTCCCCTGCAGTTAGGGAACAGATATCACTTTGGATGAAAGCGTCTGCTAAATGATATAAACAATATCATCGTTTTTGGTTGTATTAATTATTTTCCAATACATACTTCTTGTCTTTCTTATCACATACTAACAGTTTAATGATATTCAAATGGGTCAGCTGGTGACATGGTGGTTAGGGAGTTGCCCCTGTGATCACAGGGCAATGCTTCACTTTGCTCACACTGTGTGTTGCGGTGTGGTGAGTTCATGTGTGACCATAAGACGCCAATTTACTTAATCAGCCAATCACATATATGGATTTTGGACAAGCATGCTCAGTCCCTCGGACATGCTTATAAGACTATTTAAATGTTCCATTACACCATAATAGTCAATTTATGAAATCTGGTATGCTAAATTCAAAAGACCCATCTTAAACTAGTTCTGTGTCTCACTTTTATAGTGCAAACACTGTAATTAAGGGACAGGCTCCCGACCCTTAATAGTTCATAATAAGTCTAACATTTAGCCATTTAGCATTCAGGCCTACAATCCCTTCCTGGACCATCAGTGCACTTCCATTTGAAATTCATGACTAATACAATGCGCTATAAACAGTAGAGAACAGGAGTCATTTGACATGGCTTTTTTATAATAATGTTTACCTGCACACACTAGTCCAACATCATGGTGGAGTTTGAATCTATTTCAAAATATCTGTGTTCCTTCCTGCTTGAATATTTTATCATATCGTGTTTGGACAGAAGGTGTAACATCTGTTCTTCCCAGCAGAAGTATGAGCCCTTTCGCCTTTTTTCATGTGTCATTTTGGTTTCAAAAGCTGCGTGTCACAACTACGGAGTGTCGCAAAATTCCATCTGTACTGTGTAAGAGTTTATATGTTCCAATCTATTTCAAATTGTCTGCACAGTATTGGGCTGGACCACATGTTTAAATCAGGCTGGGCTAGGTTGACTAAGGCGTTAGTGTAAAAATCCGAGTACACTGATACATGACAGCTATCAGCCTTAGTATTAGTCTTAGTCAGACTAATAATGAATCATTTATGTGCATTTCGAAATTGTTCATGATATTTTGCGCACTGACTGAACTGGACTAAAACTGATGCTCTCGTTGTAATGAAACATGTAGGTCAGTGCTCTTTAAACACAGTCACAATAGGCAGAAAATGCATACGCACACATATACACACAATGTGGGTTTACGATGTCATTTATTGGGATGCCAATGTTGTCATATCACCCACCCTGAAGGCTGAAAAAGTCGACTCTGTGATTTTCAGTGCCCAGCCCTTGTCACAAGTGCATCTACCAAAAGGTGTTCCACTTTTGCTTGGTCCACCCTACAGGAGAGAGCGAATCCTGACCGACTTCACCAATATGAGCGTGATTTAGAGTACGCACAGGCTTTGTCTGTGTCTGGGGGAGAAAAACGGCCGACTTGACAAAAGAGAGCAGCAATTTGAGCTGAACAATTGCTGGCTGAGCCTTGCAGTGTGTGCTGCCGCTGCTGTTGGTGTCATTGTCATTTAGGAGCTGTGGGTGCAGAGAAACTGCTGTCATGTCAGATATTTCAACAACAGGCCTCTCCTCCCCTTCCCGACTGTGTGAGGCGGATATATGGCGTGAACGCATTCATTCACTCACTCACTCACTCACACACACACTCACTCTCTCTCACACACACACACGCATATGCGATGTGCGTCTTGCTAGAAGCGGCCTGCTGTTCCTGTGCCATTTTGCAACCTTGCTCCAGGGGAGGAGGAATAACAGAGTTGATGAAATGGCGAGTGCACGCCAGGCCAGGGACGCCCGCGCCTCAGACGCACGCCGCGTGCACCAGCCGCGCGCGCCGATCCATTACACATGATTGCGGCCCACCACACAAAGCCACGCAGCTGGTGCATCCTTTGTCGCGCCCTCATCAGCGAGCTTTTAGAGGGATAATTTCAAAAAAACACCCACAGGTCACATTTGGCCGCCCCTGAATCCAAATTCCCTCTCTGATTGGAACGAGAGAGAGAGACAGAGACAGAGAGACAGAGAGGGAAAAAGAGGCAAAGTCATACCCAATCTAGAACTGCAATCAATATGACTTGTCTGTGAAGTGGATCGATAATACATCCCCATTGAAAATCGTCAATCATGTCAGAGCTGGATATAAAAAGCGTAATTAGGAACACCGTTCCTAAACATCCTGTATTGACGTCTCTGAGGGCCGAAGAAAGACACCATTCTGCGTCATTAACTTTGTATTATTGCCTGATGGAGCCCACTGCTGAGTACTTCCCCTGTGCTGCTTGCTACAGGCCTTTTTTTACCACAACTGATCTCGGATCAGTTTTACCAGCCCGTCTGTTCCTATTACGAGGCAGTATGCAAAAACTGGCCTCCAATCAGAACTCTGATCAATCCGAGCAACACGCTTCTCTTCCACTTGATGGATTTCCTTTTACTAGGAGAAGGACCAGTGAGGGTTTGTTAGCTCGAACTGTGGCGTTTTATTGTCATGTGTCAGCGATGCAGATGAATCTGCCTGGAATGAGCAGATAAACAGTGGTCGGCACAATGCCAGCCTTCTGCAGCTGATAGTGTTGATAATGTCTTCTTGGGTGATTGATTTCAATCAAAGAATGAGTGCATGTCACCGATTGATTTTACTTTGTATGAGCCGCCGTGTGGCCGTGATGCTGAAGCATCAAGTTACATTACATATTCCTTTCATGACATATTGGAAAGCCAAACGTTCCCTCACCAAGTTGCATTCATTTGCTCAGTGATTCAAGACATTTTTTTCATCAATACCTCATAGACAGCAGGTGGGGGAATGTAATGAGCCAATTTATCTCAGCTGTCAAAGAAATTTTAGTCTGGGGCCAAAGCATCGGGCACAGCAAAATCCACAATGGAGCTCTCTATCAATGGCCAAAACATATTGACATCGTCAGCAGTGCTCATTATGGATTTACCTCCGTCAAGGTGCCTTAAAGATCGGAACTGAGGCTGGTGCAAACTTGTCCATGTGTTTTAGGACACACTACTATTACTGTGAGCTACAAAAATGAGTGAAACTCCCCCACTACAAGCAGCGTTTTCAGACAAGACCAGGGCTGGTGTTTACAACGTTGTAAATTAGTGGACTAGACCCACATTTGAACACACTGGCAAGTTTGTGCAACCTATGAATTTTTGAGCAGGTTGAGAGAGGTTTTGGTGAAGTATTTCATGAAGTATTTTGGCTGTTGGGGTAACAAGCATATTTGTCACATGCATAGTGAGACACATACAACACACAGTGAAATTATTTCTCCACATTTAACCCGTTCACTAAGTGAAGCAGGGAGCTGCCGACAATGAGGCGCCCAGGGAGCAGTGGAGGGTTGGGGGGTGGGGGTAGGAACGATACCTTGCTCAAGGGTACCTCAGCGGTGACCCCAATCCTCTGATTGCAGAGCCAACACCCTAACCACTAGGTCATCCAGCCTAGTGGCCATTATCCCATACCCATGTCCTCAAGCATGTTCTCATTGATCTACATCTGTGGTGAGTGGAAAATTCTGTTTTATGTTATGACATTCGTTTTGTTCTAAGCAACTTATAATATGAGGAAACATTTATTTCAGGAGGTTTTGCTGTAGCATTCTTTAAAATATCAGTGAGGAGGAAGAGAGGATGTTCAAAAGTATCCAGTCACTCTCTCTAATTAGTAAATTCAGCTACTATAAATTGCACTCATTGCTGACACAGGTGTTTAACTGAAGACGCAGCTTGTATAATCAGATAATCAATTGTATAATAAAAAAGCATTGACTAGTTGAACAGAAAGCCCAGGGTCATAACGCCCACTCCCAGCAGACTGCTGAAGATGTGACACTGGCTGAATCCAGGACTTTTGGCATGAATTGGAGCAGCGTTGGTGATACAGTACTGATTGTTCAATGTCAATGGCTGACCTCACCAATGTTCCAGAATCTTTTACACTACTCCTTACATAAAGATGTTAAAGTAAAGTGGCCCTTTATAGTCAAGTGTGAACACACAACAGCACAGCATTTCAAATTCTTTCACTACATTTAATCCAATCCAAGTGAAGCAGTGGGCAGCCAGTGACACAATACCTGGGTAGCAGTGTTTGGGGATGGTACCTTGCTCCAGAGTACCTCAGTGGGATCATAGGCAATCCTGGGATTCAAACCCATAACTATGCGATCACAAATTCAACTTCCTGAGCACCAGGCCACCAGCTATCTTAACATAAGGAACACTTCACTAGTTTGCATGTCATCCCTTCGCAGAGCCATGCTAATCTTCTCTTTATCGTTCCAAGCTTGGTTTACATGCCGCCGCACCAGTGAGGGCTGCTTTTCAAACTTAAGTGTTTCCTCCAATTATAAGTCACTTTGGATATAAGTCGAATGCAACGTAATGTAATGTAATGCGAAGTAATCTAGAGCAATCATAGAATAGCAGAAACTTTTAATGTAGCAAAGGAGGGACAAACTCTCTAAACTTCGGAAAACTGGTGGAACTGTCTTTGAAATGAGAACCTCGCAGAAACGTATTACTCAATTACATTGAATAAGGAAGTTACACAGTAAATTATCACTTCAACATCCTGTCCTGACTTACGAAAACAATTCTTTTGAAATAAGTATCTTAAAACGTAGGGCCCAAAATGCTAATATGCTAAATATATGTTTTAAATCCATTAATGGAGAAGAACATGTGAAATGTTGCAAGAGATGCTTATTTTCCCATTAACAACATTTACATATAAAAACTCAGAACATTGCTTGTGTTTTCGTTGCTTGTTTTTAATATTATATAATAAGGGCTATATTTGTTTTGGCATCTGCCCCCTTGGTTCTTCTACATGAATACACCATTTTATAATCAAAACAGTCTGGATGACTGAATTATTTCTAAACATTTGGAATTCCTGTGATTGAGAAGAAGTCAGGACACGTGCCTTTCCCCGACCGTGTCCACAACATTGGTGTTGCCAAAATGTCTTGGTATGCTGAAGCATTAAGATTGCCCTTCACTGGAAGAAAGGCGACTAGGCCAAAGCCTGAAAAACTGGTGTGACCCAATACTTCTGTCTATATAGTCTATCGTATACAGTCTTTGTGTGAATTGTTTACACAAAACACTGTTTTTCGTATGTCAATATGGCTTTATTATTGTACATCAAAAGGAATTCTTCCTCGAATGTTTCATTCCACCTTAAATAGTACATCAGTTTCATTTGTGCTCCTCAGTCTGTAGACAGTAAGTGCTGCACAGCTTTTAACCTGAACAGGCAAACTGGACATAACAGCCAACTTCAGCCTCATTTATCCCAGAGCCTTTATGCTGGTTGAAAATAAAGTCACATTTCATACCACACTTTAGTATTCAGAAGTAATGTGGGAGTCCCTAAACCTGTGTAGTCCATTAGTGTACATTATAGTTTACATTATAGATTAAAGAGCTGAAAGAGCTCCACTACAAACCACAGGAAATCCTTCCTTCACTCCACCACTATGAAACACAATGTACTTAAAATATTCTTAATTCTACCTTAATTTATGCACCAAACACCTTAATTTGAA
>JBBKCR010000080.1:7421839-7436216 GCA_037577295.1 Ladigesia roloffi | reverse complement strand
AGAGAAAGAGAGAGAGAGAAAGAGAGAGAGAGAAAGAGAGAGAGAGAAAGAGAGAGAGAGAAAGAGAGAGAGAGAGAAAGAAAGAGAGAAAGAGAGAAAGAGAGAGAGAGAGAGAGAAAGAAAGAGAGAAAGAAAGAGAGAGAGAGAGAGAAAGAGAGAGAGAAAGAGAGAGAGAGAGTGAGTGAGTGTATGGGTGTAAATGTGGGGGGTGGTATGTGTGTGCATAGATTTCGAAGCGTGCATGTTATTCCAGTGCAAGGGACCCTGGGCTTTGGAATATGGGTCTTTTATGCGGGACACTGAATCTGCGCTCTTGTTAGGCGACATTGTCTGAGCGGCTGAATGCAGAATGCTATCTCCGAGCAGAGAGAAAACGGCCAGATGACATTCTTCCTGCCATACACAGGCAGAAGCAAAACAAAAAAAAAGAAAGAAAGAAAAGAAACGAGAGAGGTGGCCTGGAGTTTTGTTGATACAGCGAGACAAAGGCAGCGAAAGAGGAGCAACAGTTTTGTCACTGCGAATGCGATGCAGAGATCCGATTGGGTTTCTCAGCGACAGATAGCCCGGGCAGAGGATATGTGCTGACCTTCACCGGACCCGAGAGAAAGAAGACAGAAGGCTTGAATGGCGTATTGTCTTCTGCGCTGAAAGTCTGCATGACGCCGCTGAGTGTGGAGGCTGCGGTCACTGACTGAAGCGTTCCATGGGGAACGTCGTTCCTGGCATAGGAGATTAACCTCAGCGCTCATGGCTGTGTCATGCTCTTTCATCCCACCAGTCCCATCAGGACCTCGCAGCCTTTTTTTGCAGGATTAAATGCTCAGATGTGCTGCAATATACACACTGTTTAGTGCCAGAAAGTGTTGAAATGTTTGATATATTTCTTAAATTATATTTCTTCAATTAGTGATGAAGAAATATAATTCTTTATCAGCAATTGAGGTGATATTACTTCAGCTGGTTTTAAATGTATCTTAAAGTAGTGTACTTCTTAGAAATGACAATGTTCATTCAGTTGTACTAATTTTCAATAAAAACAAATGATACCATATTTATATTATATTTAAATATATTTTTATTCTATAAAAATATAAATATAAATGTAAGATGTCTACCGTTAATTATTTAGAGAGGATGAAGAAAGGTGTAAAAATTAATTTTGATTGAACATCTAGAACTAAGTGTGGAATAGTGATACTCCCCTCCCCGTCCTTCAACCAAATGTTCAGTCCTTGTGTAGGTTTTTACAAAAGATGCACACTTACAAACAACGTAATTGTGGAAGCACTTATATAGTTTATATTTTCAGTGTGAAAAATAATCAAGTTCAGCAATTATTGAATTTTTTTTTTGTTGAATTTGCCTGACTATTCGCAAATGTCTCACTTAGGTTTAGGGTAAAGAGTGACTTTTTTAGTTCTCCTCTCCTGAAGCAGTTTATTTTAGGCACGTAAACTTAATTCCTCAAACGACTCATACAGTAAACCTTTTCCATAACCTCTGTCTTGTTTCAGCAGAACTGTGTCTCCAGTAAGGCTATCCAAATTATGTCTCCCTAATAAAATTAAAGTTGATTACTAATGTAATCAACAGGGACAGTTCTAGTTGTGATGTCAGGAAGACATTTTTGAAGAGGAAGCGGTATCACTGGCCCATCCTGTTATTATACCATCATTTTAAGGTGTGTCTGAGAAAGCCTTATCAGAAACTCTGTAGTTTCACTGTGCTCTGAAATGAAGATGTGTCTCCGCGAGTGTTTTGTGTACAACACTTCATAATATGGTGGAAAATAAAGCTTACCAAAACTTTCAAATTATGTTTATAGCATTTAGCAGATGTTCTTATCCAAAACAATGCACTTTAGTAGTCTACGTCTGTTCTTTATACCTGTAAAGCTACAGTAAGATCAACAGACCCTTTCAAATGAAACAAGCCTGTAGTTTATACACAAATAAGGAAAAATAGTCAAGGGCCTTAGTTTTTTTTATCCAAAGAAAAATATATAAGAGAGAAATGAGAGGTCTGGTTAGACGCCAAGATGCTCCTTGAAGAGGTGGATCCTCAGATGATGCTTGAAATCAGCGAGATCTGATTACAAGAGGGGGTTCCTTCCACCACTGGAGACCCAGACTGAAAAGGGTCTTAATGGGTGTCTTCCTGTTCTTTAGTATTTGACTGTTCTAACTGTGCATTCAGCTGCTTTAAGGGGCAGCCACATTGGACCTGTGTTTCTAGTGTGGTAAAACTCTATCCAATACCTTTGGGATGAGCTGGAGAGATGTTTGTGATCCAACTTGACCTCTCAAATGCTCTTGTGACTACAATCAAATCCTCACAGCTGTGTTCCAATGCCTGGTGTAATGCCTTCCCAGCTGTTACTGCTGCAAAGCGGGGGGTTGGGGGTTGGGGGGTGGTGCAAACTGCCTGTCAGTACCCATGTTTTCAGAAGAAACTCCATATGAGCAGGTAGTCGATCAGCTGGGACATGTTTTGCTTCTTCAAATTTGCAGCAGAGCTACTAGACTAATAATGCTAACAAGTAATGGGGAGCCTGTGTAAGCGACAGACCTCTATTAGCCTCTTAGCTGCAGTGCAAAAGCAGCCATTGTACACAAAACATGTCTTGGCAGCTTGACTGGGTTTGGGGTTAAGGGAGTTTTGTGTACATTTGACTTTTTCTTGAGCCATTTATGCCACAGTGATTCTAAGCTGCGGTCCAGTCGAAGCCTCTCAATCTAAATAAAGAAGCTGCTAAGTGCTAGCAGCAGGCTAGCTAAATGACATCTCTGTTTACTGGCCTGTCCAGCGCGAGTTCCTTGCTGCCTCTCTCAGGAATGTGCCACGTTGCTCACGGGATCGGCCGGACACTCTGGACAGTCCAAGAGTTCAGTTCAGTTGACACAGGCAGCCGTGATGGTGCCGTTTCCAAACGCTTAGCGAGGTGATATCATGGTTGGGTCATATGTTTGTATGGGATATGATCTTCTGACATCAAAGAACAGCGTTTTAGGGAAGTGCTTCAGGAGGAATGGAAGAATTAAGATTAATTTACTTGCTATCAGCATTGGCTGAAGATCAGAGCGTTGGGTCATGTCAGCATCTTGATATCTTTAGGCCTTGAATGAAAGTGATCTTTCATTCGGGAGAGTAAAGAAATCACTTTTTTGAATTTTTGAACCGGTTCTTTATGAGGGATTTTTTTGGGGGGGAGTGGGGAATGGGGAGTGGGGAATCTTCTAGAACATGTCTTTAAATCCTGGAGAAGAAGTGTTGAGTCATGGCGCAGTAAATCAAAAGGCTTGCGCAGTCAGGAACTGGCATGAGGACGAGAGCCGCTCCGTCTGATTGCTGCCTCCTGGCTCAAACTGATTTATCAGAGCGGCCCTGCTGCAGTTATCAATCTCGCCCGGCGTTGGATGATGGCTGCGAACAGTGACTCCTCTACTGCGGTAATGTATGACTTGCTGAGAGCAAGAGACAGAGAGAGAGAGAGGGTGAGTGAGAGAGAGAGATAGATGAAGAGAGGGAGAAAGGAAGAAAGGAGGCAGCAGGGATAGGTGCGATGACAGACGAAAGGAAGGCTTAATGTCCGTGTCAAAATCTGCGGGAGCCTCCTGGGCCGCTGCTGTTCTGCTTGAAACGCTGTAACAAAAAGATGTTGATCCGGCAAGCATAAAACACATGAGGCTCTCGCTTTCTCTCTATCTATTCCTCTCTCTCTTTCTGTCTCTTTCTTGCTCTCTCTCCTTCTCTTTCTCCTTATTTCTCTCTCTGTCTGTCTTTATTTCTCTCTCTCCCTCTCTCTCTTTCTCTTCCTTTCTCCGTCTCTCTGTCTCTCTCTATGCCTCATCCCTCTATCTCTCTCTCTCTCTCTCTCATCCCTTACTCTTTCTTCCCTTCTTGGGCTGTACATTTGTTTCTTTCTGCCTCTCTTTTCAATCTATCCGTTTATTCTCTCTCTTGGGTGAGTGAGTTGCTATAGAGGAAGCACCTTTTTGTCGTTTATTTTTTTTTCAGGAATCTCTCGGCATTCGTCAAGTGGCACATCTTAAACCATTTCCTTCTGTTGTACGCCGGGTACTTGAGTCCGTAATGAAATCCAGTGTTATCAGGAGTTCTTTCTTTTGCATATGTGTGTGTGTGTCTGTGTGTGAATTTAAAACACTTACATGTGGGCAAGCAGACTTCACACACATCTTAACACTGCTTTTGTGTGTGCACTTTTATACTTGTTTGTGTGTGCAAGGATTTTACATTTTTCCCCTCTTTAACGTGTGTGTGTGCGTGTGTGTGTGTGTGTGTGTGAATGAGCGTGCTCATGCATGCATGCTCTTGGGCATAACCACTCGAGTGTGTTTTTGGATACGTATTGTGTTCTGGCACGCCTGAATCTTTTTGTACATAGCCTACGCTACGTCGATGCAGCTTTGAGGACAAAAAGTCAGCTTTCATCATAAGAAAAAAAAGCACATAACCTTGTATGACCTACTTTCTTCAATACGAGGCAGCCTGGCGGGGTTTTTTTTTTTTTCAGACGCTGGATGAGAGCGTATCACAGGCTGAACCGTAGCATATGATTGAGTAGGACGAGGAGGATGGGGAAGAAATTTGACCAAGGGCTGCATTGCCAGGAGTGCTTGACTAAGTGTGTGTGTGTGTGTGTGTGTGTGTGTGTGTGTGTGTGTGTCTGCCTTCACTCATAGTCAGGCCATTTGTCTTCCTGTATTTGACATCCCAGGGTCCAGTCGCATGCTGACCGTCCCTGCATGGCAGCTTCCTGTAATTAATAGGGACTCTCACCTGCCGTCAGCCGGAGAACCAGGTGCTGCTGTGACGCCGAGCAAAGCAGGATGGATTGGAGAGGCGTTATCTACCCGGCCTGACAAATATTCTCTCCCCATATCTCAGCTTTCCCTGACAACACACACACACGCTCTTGCTCTCAGCCTCAGCAGTAAAACTCCGCAGGCTTCACCCTTTAAAAACGAACCTGCGGTAAGAAGGGAGCTTCGCTCAAAGTGGGCTTTTTGTCTCAGGAGATACGTTTGGAATTCTGCTGTTATTTCTTGTTTTGCCTCAGTGCGTAGGAGCCTTTTTAAAAACCTTGTCACAGGCGGTATTGACAGCAGTGTGATGTTTGAAGCTACGTGAAAAGAAGCGCACAGGAGTGCGGTGCTGATTTCCACACCTTTCTGCTTCGCAATGTTGAGTTTTCTCTGATGCGCCAGGAAGCTTTTTGGAGACTCTCTGGGACCATGACTCATTCCTGTTTACATACCACCAATAGATCAGTTCTAGTTCTAGACTGAAACAAGAAACTAGACAGAACCAAGGCCTTTAATATGGGAAAGTCGGTAAGTCCGT
Organism: Ladigesia roloffi; assembly: GCA_037577295.1. NCBI lineage: Eukaryota > Metazoa > Chordata > Actinopteri > Characiformes > Alestidae > Ladigesia > Ladigesia roloffi. The sequence continues at coordinate 7,430,849 of JBBKCR010000080.1, read as the reverse complement.
TTCTAGTCCTTTTTACAGGAACATGGCTATAAAAAATGGCAGATAAATAATGGGAAGGATTACAGAATAAAGGACATTCTTATCCTGTAATTGAAATCTGACTGTATATGTGGATATCAAAGCATATTCAGGTTTAAGCTCAAACTAAAGATTTAAAATACTACATAAAAATAAAGAAAGTTTAATGCTGAACACGCTGTGGATTAGGATTAACCTAAGATTAACCGAGGACATTGCTCAAAAAACATTTTGTTGATGGCTGTTAGAAGGGAACTAAGGAGTCAGAATAGTCCAGCAGTGTTTTGGAAGAGAACAGGCTCAATATTTACCCCTTAAGGTTAAAGAAAGGATGTGGCGTTTGTACATTATTATAGCCAGGTCTGATTTGTTTACTGTTAGCTGATGATTTTTTTTTTTTTAACACATTTTTAATTACCAGTTTTTACACTCAAGGCTCTCACATTAAGGCAAAGTTGCAATAAAGTTTTCACGATATGTACAAAATATTACTATAGCGATTATTGCTTCAATAAAATGGCATTGTGATGCCTTTCATTAAATTAAAGGGTCAATTTCATTTAGAATTAATGCTTGACATAGGAAAATTTGTCAATGTTATGTGTATTCACACACCATCGTGTTTTTGTGATGTCACAAATCCAAAACATGTACATAGAATTCTTTAGTGAGCTCATAGCAGTTTAGCCATGCCCATTCTTGCTGAATTTCTTAGGAGTGTTTCAGTTGCCTATAAATTGAGTTAATTGAGTTGCAATACAGAGAAGCCAATCAGTTACCCAAATCAGTTGAGCACAACACACACAAATATATAATGAAACGTTATAAAAACATTGGCCTTTTAAACATTGGCCTTGTAAAAGACACCTTTGCAAATTTTATTGTTTTATTATGTTGTCAACATCAACATTAAATGGCCAACTGTGATGTTTAGTGCAACATATGGCGATTCTATATGTCCATACACTCAAAACTACATTTTAGTTTCATCATACCAAACTGAAAATTATGTCTATGATTAAAGAGTTCCAAATAACTAGACAGTTGCTGTAAGACCAGTGAAGTAAAAAATGCTGTAGATCTGAAGGATACAAATATGTTCCTCTCTAGTTGTGTTCAGCCTCCTTCAGTAACATTGAGGTCTTATTGCACAGTTAACCAGCACAGGTGCTTTTGGCGGCAGTTTTTATTCTGATAGCAAACTTCATGGGGGCAGGAGCATTCTCCAAATGTTTTGGGGCTTTTGTTACTTGAGACCGTGGAGAAATGTATTCGCTCTTCACAAGGATCTCTTTAAAAAGTTTAGTTTAAGCTAAAGCGAAGGCAGTTAGGTTCATGGTGTCCTTTTTGACATGGCCGTCCTTAGCTTCATTAGAATGGCCCCCTGTGGAAGCATGGCATTCTGTGCAGCGGGAGGCATATCCGGCCCGTGTGCGAAGCTGCCGCAGCCAGGATTGATCAGCCGTGGTCTGGCCGAGGCAGCCACTGTAATATTCATGATCTAATTATTCAGGGGGAGGTTAGAGCGCCCAGCAGTAACGAGTGATTTAACCTCTTGTCGGGGGCTATAAAAGGAAGCCGGGTTAATCTTTCTGGCAACCTTTTTTCCACCCACAGGAGTGTGCCTCAAATTACCCTTCACTTCCTCCAGGCTGGGGAACGAGATGGCATACCAGCATGACAAGGCAGTCCAGAACGCACACATCCCCCCCCCCCCCACACACACACACATAAGGTGTTGCTGACATTCTGCATCTATTGCGTTTCGCAGAAAATAACAAAGTGACCTTTGATTGTTGGCGACAGCTGTGTTTGCCACAGTGAGAAAGGAAAGAAACCTCTCATGTTCTTCCAAATTGTCAAGGTTTCACCTAGTTTTGTTCAAATAATTGCAGCCAACCCCTTCGTACCCCCCGACTCACCGAATTATAACCAGAAGCTATAATCGCTAGGAGAGTTTACTCACTAAATTAATACGTCAAATGCTACGTTTGAGGGTTGCGGTTAATCAGGCAAGCACAGTCGGCGAAATTGCGAGGATTTGGAGAGATTAGGGCAGCCTGTGTGAACGGCTGGACTGAACCCAGTCAACTCGGCTTGGGGCCCAGCATCGGCAAAAGCCTCTCCGCTTCTGCAACCTCCATTACACACGGCCATTTCCTCCCATACAAACAGCTCCATTATATGCATTTTTCTCACATAATGCCATGCTGTAGCTGCCTCCTTTCGCCCATGGAATGGCGTAGCATGCTAGGTCCATAAAGAGACCGAGGAACTGTGGAGAAGCCCGAATCTCATCTGTGCCAGCGGGCTGCATTCATTCTTTTCTGCCATTTTGGAGGCTTAACCCCTGCAAACTGCGATACTGCCATGTTGTTTTTATGGAAAGTCATACATACATAACTAACAGCCTCTTTCAGTAGCTGTCACTTCTTTACAATAGAATCCGATACAATGGCCTTTGCTTCCATGGGGGAAAAAATATGCAACAGCAACAGATCTGGAGCGTATGCATTCAAGCTTCATCGTCTTTGGCGCATGATTCAGAGCCCCACGTGCTGCTTATAGCCTCCACTTCTCACACTAGCACTCCTACGCGAGCCAGTGGCCTCTGCCTCCGCAAAGCCCACTTGATCTGATCTCGGACCTACGTGCTTGAAGTAGCTCCGAGTGGGATGGCTGATCAGAGATCAGCTTCTCTCCTGTTTAATATTACACTGAGTCACTGGGTGCCTAACAATGCACAAGAGATCCGAATTCAGCATTCAGAGGCAAAACTATATATATGAAGTGTCACAGCATCCCCATGCATATGAATATATGCATCAAGCTTTATAGAATATTTCACAAAAGGAGATTCCTCAGTAAATTAGAAGTTGTAAGCCAAAACATAATTATTGTGAGAGGAGGCACAGTTGTCACTCTAGTCTTAAGTTGTTTGGTGGCTTTGAGAGACTTAAACTTTATCAGGAGACTTAACATTTTTCCCTCGAGACACCTGTCTGCTTTCATATGAAATGGATTCGGTTCAGGGTAGAAGGAGTCAAATAATGTTTAACAAATAATGTCCCACCTAACCTGTGACTGACCACACATGATTTCTGTACAATTGTTAACTTTGTGTATGTGTGCAACCACTACACTATGAGTGCAACATACTGTTAGCTAGAAAATAAAGATGGCCAGGTGTCAAAATAGCTAACCAGCCACTAGTTCAGCCTCTTTAGGCATCTCCTTTAATAGTTCCATTAGTGCCCTTTTTTATAATCTCCTGTTGATACTGCGTGGAGACCTTGAGTATGATTAAATACAACACCTTACATGAATTGCACTGCCATTGCTGAAAATAATCAGGCAGGCAAGGAAATGTATCCCTTCGGGAAGAGTATGTGCGACACGCATGTCCAACTCACGTATGTCCAGCATCGATCAGTGCAGTCGGCTGGGGAAGTTTTATGTGGCTCAGTAAAACGCGGACACTGGTGGTTGTAGATATTTAAGTTTATGGCACCAAGCTAATGGCCTGCTGTATGTTCCGCTTTTATGACCCTCGTTAATGGACTCTGTCTAGTAAAGTATTGAGTAATCATACTGGAAAATTTTCAGCAACAAATAGGCTACATGCGGGCATTTAGTTTTTTTTTTTGTTTTTTTTGCGTATGAAATCTTCACACTTCACACATTTCTGTGTGCCGCCTGTTCAAGCTGAGATCGCAAAACCAGGCTTGGCAGAAAGCATGATTTAGTTAGCGGATGACAAATCGGGTTACTGTTCCGGGCGGGTTCTGCTGGTGATCTACTGCTTTCATCCCCGCAGCAGCTCCCCCTTGCAGGGGGCAGCCTCGGCTAAGCGGCAGTCAAGTTGTTTACCAGTGAGAAAATGAGCATTATCTCCTACCCCTTCACCCCCAAAACTCTTAACAAGCCTAGTTAATGTGCATCAGCACTTACAATCTCACTTGGGTCAGCGCAAATCCAAAAATAACACTCCGCCTGAAAGAGCGAAGAATGAAGTAATAAAGCCGCAGCCATGGCTCGAATCCCTCGTGCCTCCGAAAAAAATGCCTTTTGCCCGGCTGCGAGTTTCACAGCAGTTTAGCAGGCTGTAAAGCTTATTGACCTTGTCAGGCCACTGTAGTCTCATCGCAAAGCCTCGCTTCATAAGCTTCGTTACTTATGGAATTTTCCAGACCACCCCCCCCCCTCTCCACCTCCCCAGAGCCCTTGTGTCAACAGCCTGGTATCTGGAGTGATTGATGCTGTAGTGCTCATTGAAAAGAGAGAGAGTGAGGGAGCAAGCGAGTGTGTGGGTCGATCACAAAAATCTGCTGCAGGCTGCAGCAGCGCCCTGCTTAGCCATAAGCACCTTTTGAGCACTCTTGCAGGGGCAGAAACAAAATGGCAGTGTGCGCGAGGGTGAAGGAGATGGTTCAAAGGGGCGCTTGCATTATGGAGAGCATCACACATGTCACCCGGGCATAGTGACTGGTTGAACAGCTCAAGAACTTTCTTGATTAACCATCTTTTGCTCCATTCCATCTTGTTGATGTATACGATGCCTGGAGCTGGGGAAGGTTCTCTTGTTGGTCTCTCAGTGATGCCACTAGCAGTTCCAGAATTCAAACCCATAGCCTTCTGATTGAAGGGGCAGATTCCTAACCACCAGACCACCAGCATTGGCTATTTTCCGCAGGCATGAGTTGCTCTCTCTGAGAATCCTTTTGAGCTTTATGAATGTCAGTGAAGATGTCCTCCTGGATCTCCTCAGCACTTTCTTCCTGTTTCATGTCATTTAGACACTAGCCTCCCTGTATTCTGAGTGATGCCTCTCGGTTGCCTTGTGCTCTGTCCTGTCTTGTGTTATTATATTGTTTCCTCTTGTGGATTGTCTTGCACGTGTTGTTGCACTCTGTGCTGTCTTGTCCACACTGGTGGTGTTCTTTGCATATGACAGTACTGCTTGACTTGTATATTTTGGAGCAATCTCCGTTCCAGTTCATCCCAAAGGTTTTGGATGGGGTTAAGTGTTCAGGTTCTGCCGCAGAACTCATCCATCCATGTGTTTATGGATCCTGCTTTGTGCACTGAAGCACAGTCATGCTGGAATACAAAAGGACCTTCCATAAATATGGAAGCATGGCGTTGTCCAAAATCTTGTGCTATACTGAGGCATTAAGGGGCCTAGCCCAAACCCTTTCCGAATATTTTTCTCCATATAGTGAATGTCTTAAATGTGCGTTACCAAATAATAAAGATACAACATGGTTTGGTATATGGTCATATAAATAAAAATTCTGTTTATTTAATTGGGCCTTGATTAAAATGCCACATTACAAGTATTTCTTTCCTGATTTGGCTGTGTCATAGCTATGTAAACATACTCCGTAGTCCTTAATAACCTGCGGTGGATGTAAATCTCCACAAAATCACAGTACAAGCTCAATAGTGCAGTGAGCATGTTTTTTAAACTGCTAGGGCTTTCTATTAAGGTGTTTGCATCTCATCATTGCTTATCAGGACAGACATGTTTGTCCATGCATCCCTCCTTTGTCTCAAATTATATTTATTGGAGAAAAGAAATAGAAATGACTGGCTAGGAGCTGAAACTGCTTGCCTAAAATGGGACAGCTGATTCCAGTTTATTGGTGCTGGAGCCGTTTTCTTTCTTATCCGATCACATTTTGGGCTTTTGGATTGAATGAGGCCCAGCAATCTGGCTGCTTCAACTGCTATTTCAGGGATTTCATTTAATTCACAGGCCAAAAATCCAATCAGATATTGCTTGAAAAAAATAAAAAACGGACCCCTGGAGATACAGTTGTGTGAAAATGGGGGTGGGGTGGGGGTTGGGGTTAACCTAGAACCAGTGATAGTGTTCCAGTTCAGAAAAAAAAACTATATATAACTATATATATTAAGAAACTACATATTCAGAAAAAACACGGTTGAGACCTGATTCTGCTTTTATCGTTTGTTTGAATTGATGATTTTTTTTTTTAAGGGCTTAAGCGTTTAATGGCCACAGCATGAACTTTTTAACTTTTTAAGGAGACACTTCAGTGGTGCTTTGCTTCTGTATTGCCAGTGGAAAGGCATTAAGTGGAATCAGCAAATGCATTTATTTGAAATCGGCAGTTGGAGTGTTGGGCCCTCTCAAGATCAAGTGGTTAGTGGAAGTGAAGGAGAGCTGACCTGGAGTCTGAGGGCAAGTTCTCCTTATTATTTTCTCAGCTACTTTTCTGGCGGTGGATGAGGCTGTATATCATGCATCTACGTCAGGGGAAGATTTGGCTTGAGCTGGAGCCAGTCTTTCTGCTGGTTGAGTGGACATTCCCATGGTCTCACCCACTTGTGAATAGCTGACCATCAGGAGTGTCTCTGTTTGACCACAGGACCATGACCGAGAAGAACAGAACTAGATATGCTCACTGATATTACCATAGAATCAACATTTAATTGCTTTTGAAATAATTATCAGCATACAATGGATGTTGAGATTGATGTTAAACTGATAAATGATGTAATTATTATATTGTGGAAGACCTGAATGTATTTAATAAGCTTATTTAAAGCAAATGGCTCATATCTGTATAAAGCTTGTTCGGGTAGCTCCTATTTAACATTTCCTCCTAATAGTAGTTGGTTGTGGCCATCAGTTTTGATACTGGTGCTTTGTTATTGGCTCTGGTCACTGGTTGGGAGAAAATTGGATGGATTGTTTGTTGGAAGGGAATTGTGGTTTGGTTTTATTGTTTATTAGTAATGATCAGGAACATGATCTTCACTGATGTCTCAAATAAACTTTTTTTTTTTACATTGGTTCACATTATGTAATGTAATTCTCTAATCTTTAATTGTGGTGCACAGTATCACTGAACAGCAGCTGCAATAACCCTACAGACAACCCTCTACATGCTTGTGGTGCTCTGACATTCTTTAAAATGTTAAATGCTGAATCACTGAGGGGATTTCTGTTGTATAATGGCTCAGCAGTCTTCATTAATGTGCGGAAATCTGTCCCTACGAGCATCATAGCTTTGATTTTCCTCTCTATTATTTATTTTTAGTTGTTCGAGCCAGGTGGTGGACCCCCCAGCTAGCACTTGGAGTATAAAAGAATAGCACTGCAACCTTTACAGTGGGCTGTGAAGGTGCTTAGACCAATAACACAGTAAAACAGCTGTCCAAACATCAAATGCAGCATGATATCACAATGTGACAGCGCAGAGGGGCCGTGTGAAACCAGAGCTTCTCTGCTTATCTAAAAAATCTGTGGTGAAATGGCAACTGGTTCTGACTAAAACACTGTGACTGTATTTCATATTTTCCAAGAAGATACTGTGTGTTGAATTTAGCTTTATTATTCAGTTTGATCACATGTGCTTTGAGCATTCCGAACTATCTGATATGTTTTAGTGTGTGTTTAAATGAATCAAGATACTCACATGATCCAACAAAACTAAAGCATAAAAATTTGCCTAAGGCAGGCCAGTCTTTTAACACATTACATCCAGGGTTTACAAGAGTATCATAGACAAATAAACACATTTTTTGTGTGTTTTCTCTCTTTAAACACAGTCTCTGCTGGTGTTCTGACCCTGACCCCTCCCACACACATGCTGCTGATAGGAGTCGCGCTCCCACCCTTTCGGACACTTATAACAAACGCTCAGTTTGGCAGATCTAGGAAAACGTGAGCTTGAGTTCAGTGTGTGTGAGTGTGTGCACGTGTACGTGTGAGAAAATGAGTCTCATCTTTCTGTTAGCTCCGGCATCAAACACATCCCTCCACTTTGAGCCGGGGGCAGCTCGGGGTCTGGCGCTGTCTTCGCTCAGAAGCTCGCCTGTGTGCGCAGCTCCCTCTTAGTGTTTGGGTGTTAAGCCTGTCTGTGTAAACTTGTGTAATGTTTGTGTGTCAGGTCCTCCTCCAGTGGCGAATCACACAGACAGCCGGCTTCCCCTTTAGCTTTGTTGCCATGCCGACTGACCCGCTCCTTCCATCACATTCCAGTGACACTCCAGCGCCGGGGTTCTCAAAGAGAGGCTGGGGAGACATTAGTGTTAGGGCTGCTTTCTACTGTTTGTGGCTAGGTCTGCGCTACTGCCTACATCTGACCTGGGACCACTGAATATTAGATTTTACACAAATTTCCCCACTTAGTCTAGGGGTATGTGGTCAGCAGGGGCATGTCTGGTGTCTGAAGTTTTTTTTGCATTGAATTCAACTTTTATTATTTAGTCTAAAGTGAAGAAATCACTGATTAATCCTGAAAATGTACGTTTTTAACACTGAAATTTCAAATTTCTAGATTACTTGTATAATTAACAGTGACAGCCTTGATGTAAATCTGTCTGCATTTCCTTAATTTAGGACTCCCCGATGTCCTGCAGTTTTTCCTTGCATGAGAGAGACAGATGTGTGCGCTGCGCTGGCTGCATCATGGGAAAGGGGAAAAAAATGTGGTCGCTGTCTGAACACCTGGACGACGAGAGGAGACTGAGGCAGTCAGTCTCCAATCCCCTCCCGTCCCTGAGCATTAAGACAGACGGAGAGAGGCAGAAAACACCGGGTCACAATCGCCCACTGTGCCCCTTTCAAAGCGTCTCTCTCTTCCTCTTTTTTTCCCTTCCTTCCTCATCATCCTTTCAATTGCTCAGCTCGAGCTGTCACCGGGGTGTCCAATTTCCGAGCCGCGCGGTGGGGAGGAGTGGCATGCCGTAATGGATGCACCTGTTCATGAATTAAATCATCATACCCCATCTTCACTCCTCGTTTGTTTTTGCGCACGTCGGGCATAATGACTGCGCTGTCTGTGGCGCTCCGCTACGTTCTGCTGAAGACGACATTAGGACGTCGCTTTGTCTCAGGTCACCATGAGGCTTTTTTTTTTTTCATTGTTATGGCTCCCTTTTACAACAGCGCCGCAATGTTGTGGCTCGTTCTGGAAAGGATGGGAAAACGTTATTTAAACGTTTTCCTTTCAATCGGCCT
>JBBKCR010000080.1:7357371-7390802 GCA_037577295.1 Ladigesia roloffi | reverse complement strand
TGTGTGTGTGTGTGTGTGTGTGTGTGTGTGTGTGTGTGTGTGTGTGTGTGTGTGTGTGTGTGTGTGTGTGAGAAAGAAGGATCACTAGTTCTGGATCAGAGTGGCAGGGAAGTGCAGGTGGGTGCACATCAGAAGCCCTCTCTTTCCCTTTTTCTCTCTGTCTCACTCTCTCTTTCTCTCTCTCTATTGCTGCATCTCCCCATCTCTCTTTTCTCTCTCTCTCTCTCTCTCTCTGCCCCTCCCTCTCTCTCTGTCTGTCTCTCCCCCCTCAAGTGATGAAAGCTTGTTTTATACAAAGGCTCCCTTTCAGCAACCAGACAGCAGTTTCACAGAGAACGCTTATCATCTTCAAATTCTCTCTCTCTCTCTCTGTCGTCTTTGCCGTCTTTCCTTCTCCCTTTCAACAACTTTTCCTCTCCTCTCCTCTAGACGCATCAAACGTGTCATAGCAGCTTGAGAAAGTAAAGCTGCCTTTTTTTCACCTTCCCTCTTGCTGTGTATGTGACTAGTACTTATAAATGTATAGGGGTCACACACCAGTATTTTGAGTGTTATCGAAAACGACACGTGTCAAAGACAAATGCCAAAGTGAACATTGTCATTCAGACTGTACAACGAGGAATGAACAGCTAAAAGAAGCTAAAAGAATTGTGTTTCTTTAGGCCCAATGTGAAAACAAACATTAAATCTAATGTCAGGCAGAAAAAGACAGCAAAAATAGACAAAGATATTAAGGACAAAAGGAGGTAGACATTGTATTGCACATTGATTTCACAGTGGTTGCATGATTGTACGATCTAACAAGAAATCTAAATTCCTGAGAGATTTTACCTGGAGTGGATGCAGTGTTTATGAGTCCCCAAGTAAATATCTGGAGGCTCCAATCAAAGGTGTTTAACACAAATTGCAGTATTTACTTGAAGTGCTCTTTTCTGTGGGGAGAACTGAACTATCCAGGCTTTGCCTCAGTAAAGGTCTTCATTATGTTCTCCATGTTTGGCTGTAAGGACAAATGTTAGCATTAGTTTCAATTACCATTACCACCTCAGCGTATCACTGAGAGTGTGAAGCCTCTGGGCAGACTTTGACTCCAGTCGCGTTTGAAGCTTCCTTTTCTAAAGCCCCAGCATCAACTTCTTGTCAGAATTTTATACAATTTTCTTTTATGTTTTGGATCCTTTTATAACACCGTCCTTTCAGAGTTTCAGCTTTCAAGACTGTCGGTTATGACGATAGGTGTCACTGTATTCCTTTAGTGGAGTAAATAAAAAAAACCCATGTTTACCCAGTTGTTTGTTTATTTTAGCCATCACTTGTGATCAATGCCACTAACTTCCAGGACATTTTACATTTGCCTGGTGGTAAAGACAGCTACTCGCCATTGTTTTGAAAGAAAAGTTTAAAATGCATGAATAATCCTCTCAAACAGATTCCTATCTGAGTATATCCCATGTCTTGATAACACCTTCTCAATAGTCTTGTCAAAACAAGCTAGCTCAGGTTCATGAGAGAATATTGGGCTCCGCTATCCGATCAGCACGAGATGCATGAAGTGGCCGTGTCATCAAGAAAAGGTAGAGTGTAAATGCAGCCTAGATGCATTGGAGACAGGTTGCTAACACTTGAAAACCCAAACCCAAACGTAGGGCCCCATCCACACCTGGCACTGACATGATTTTGGGCTAAATATGAGTTGATATGAAGATGTACATGTTCAGACAGTGTGATCTGATCTTTTAAACCACTTTTAAAGGTTAACAGGGATGCATACAGCCATTACCCATCAATGTTGCAGACTTAAAAATCATCTGTGATGGATTTGGACTTTAATCAGTGCCGCTTTGAACATTACAGTAAAATATAGAGCTGGGTATAAAAGCAAAGAGTGAAATTCTGTAGCACTGTGTTTCAAATTTTCGATTAGCACAGGAAAAACAGCAAAAAAACAGATGTTTGTCTAAATGAGGCACTTGTATATGACCAAATGGTAATGGAATGTGGCTAAATCTTATCTTGACATTATCGGGTTATGGCATACAGCTTCAAAGACATTTTTTTAGCATAGGACGGTGGTACTCAAGAAGCATGTGACCATTCACTGTATTGATGCTAACTTGAACATTATCTTCTACACTGATATATGACAAATGGCATGACACTGACTTTTCTCAGTACAGCCCAGACCTACATACATGCATGCCAGCTTGGGCGTAGTATGTGTGTATGATTGTGTTCATCTGTCTTCAATGTAAATTGCTTGGGGTTGCTGGAGTCCATCCCAATGGTCACTGGCCAAAAGGTGACAGGTGGCTAGGGTGTTAGCTCATTTACACTGTGATTGAAAGGTCATGGCTTTGAATCCCAGGACTACAGTGGCACCACTTATCAAGGTATCGTCCCCACACACTGTTCCTTGGATCGCTGGCTGCTCTCTGCTTTATCTGAGCGAGCGGGATAAATGCAGAGGAAAAATTTCACACTGTACACACTATGCCGTGCTGTGTTGTGTTCACTGATGGCATATTGACACTTAACAAAACACTCTGGACAGAAACACAACCAAACGTACTCACACACTCTCACATCTAGTAACAGATTCACTTCTCCAGTTTGCCAGATGTGAATGTCTTTGAACTGTGGATAAAAACGTGTGAGCCCCTTGGAAATCCACACAGACACACAGAGAACATTCAAACCCCACACAGAAAGGGCTCTCTAGAATCAAACCCAGCTGTGAGCAGCACTGTACCACCTTACAGTACCACAGCTTTCTGAAAAAGGAAATTGATTCTGACATCATGCTGACTTTATTCATTACTCCTCTGATATTACGTGCAAAGATATTGTGGAAACCGCTCTCACTTTCGTCTTTATTAGGACATGCTAAGGTTGATATCTCTTCGAGATATAACCTTACCCTCCTTAAATGAAAATCTCCAAAGATTTTGAAAATGTACTTTCCTTTTTGGCCTTAAGCCGGCTGTTCTCTGTACTCAGCAAGACATGGCAAGCAGAGCAGGGGAGGAAAAAGACTCTCTAATTAATCAGCTCATTTGGAGCCAAGACCGCACTTATTACAGTAACGCTTCGGCTGTTGTCTCTTCAGAAATACTGCTGAGGTTTGGAGGCCTCGGTAGCCAGGTCAAGCCTTTTACTTACAAGGTCCGGCCAAGGATTTGCGCGTGCTTTTGGATGAGTGTATGCACTCCCTATTTTCTTTGCAAAAACTACCTATTTTAATCAAAAAGCTGTTTTAAGCCTTGCAATTCTTTTTAGCAAAACATTTTCAGCTACATTAAGGAAGCCTGTGTTTATTGAACTGACACTGTAAAAAATCAAAGCATTTGTATTTACTTCAAAAGAAGGCAAGGATTCCCATGACATTTGGGTAGGTTATATACTTGAAGCAATCCAGTGCTGCAAAGAGAATAATGGTCATTATTTTTTTAACAGCATAATAGGTTTTAAATACTTAGCACATTGATACGGATACTTTAAAGGCTACATAAGGCTTTTACAGTGTTCTGTGTTGGAAGAAGTGTAATACAGCAGGAAATCACTGAAATGCACTCTAATGCAACGTCAAAAATGCCAAGGATGAGGAGTATAAATACAAAACTTCAGCTCTCAAATGAAGATTACATTAAATAGTATTCTCTTGTATCCTGATATTGTTAATTATTAGTATCAGCTTGTAGTCACTATTTTGTTTGATGTAATTTGATCACAGTAGGGCTGTAAATAAATACTCAAATATTCGAATATTTGTTCGGCGGGATGGCATTAGCGTTTTCATTTTGAGATTCGAGTATTCGAAAGAAGAAAAAAAAAAAGGTGTCACATTATTTTTGATCCCCATGATTTCCGAACCGCATAAATCCACTAAACAGGCACCAATCCGCCTCAAACTTCACTGTAAAATAGACGTCCAGGAGACCTTTCCAACAACCCCTTCAACCCCCGGAGTTATTTGCTGTAAACCGTTAGAAACGGAGAGCATTAAAATGCATGTCTGTTTTTAACGGGACTACCAAATATTCGAAGCTCACAAAACTGCATTTGTAACAGCCCTAGATCACTGATGATTATGGGCTCTTATTTATCCTCAGCATTATTGACTGAATTCCTTATATAATTCCCTTTATATTCAGTTCAATACTTGCATACTGATATCTGATCTTCTGGTGACAAGACAAGGAGGACTACAGGTGCACATTCAGCCAAGAAGGTCCAACTTGAAAAGAATCATACAGTTGTAATAAGGAGAGTTTATCCTTTTCAGATGTACAAACCAATCAGTGTTTCTCTCCTCAGCTCCACAGCGAACCCGTCCCCGATCCCGACATCAATTCAGAATTCATGACTGCTGGGACTTGTCGAGACTCCACATACTTTGAGATTCTCTCTGTGACTCTTCCAAACACACATATGGGCACATACACAGAGATGATTGACATAAGGAGTTTTAAATGCAGTGTAACAGATGCATTTGCCAGGCATTAATGTGTTTGAGAGAGAGCTGATTGGTGCTTGGAGTGAGTTGTTGATGAGAGAGAGCAAGTGTGTGTGTGAAATCCCTCTGTTCTGCACAGGAAATGTCACCCATGGTGTTGATGGAGAGGAAGTATGCTGGTGAACATTCACCTGCTTCTGGTGCGGTCTGTGCTGTGTATGTCTCACATACACACACACACCTTGTGTTTCACTTGCGTCAATCCAATATATCCACCTTTTAAATGCCAAAACGCTGCATTATTTAGTCATTAGGAGGAGGCTGTTCTGCTCTGCATGCTGAAAACAAAATCCTCCGGCCTAACAGAAACACTGGCCTGGGACGCCACAAGCTGATGCTGAAGAACTTAACACCTGTGAGATTCTCTCAGCTCACTGTCGCCTCCTCTGCTGTACAGATCCACACTCCACCGCAAAGGCAACTGGTATCCTAGTGGTTAGGGCATTCGCCCTGCGTTCAGGAAGTTGTGGTTTCGATTCTCAAGTCTTCTAGGCACCTCTGAGTTTGCCTGAGTAAAGTGCCGTCCCCACACACTGCTCCCCAGGCGCTGTGTTCCTGACTGCACACTGCGCCACTTGGTGAATGTGTTAAATGCAGACGAAGAATTTCATACTGTTCACACTCTGTGCTGTGGTGTGTTCACGTGTGACAGAATGATCACTTTCACTTTTCACTTCACCCGAAGACTACAGCAGAGGATGGAAAGTGCATGCAGGAAAATGACTACAATTCTGTTCTGGGCGCTGCAGGCTAAAACTGTAAAACTGCAGAATATAAAGTAAAGAATGTCAGTGGCAGGTCTCAGAAGACAGACTTTTACCCGTTATCAGTTATAGAGTAACAACAAAACACTGCTACGCATATAAAGCGAGGTATGATTCTGAAAAGGATTCCTCTGAAGAAGAGATCAGGCCTATACGTCCACCTCTCTGTGTCTGTTTTTCAGCCTCTTCATCTCTGTCTGTCTGTCTGTCTGTCTGTCTGTCTGTCTGTCTGTCTGTCTGTCTGTTTGTTTCTCATACACTCTCTCTCTCTCTGTCTTTCTTACTTTCCCTTACAAAAAACACACCCTATTTCTCTTCATCTCCTGACTGTCAGAGGCCCTTTGGGGCCGCTCTGAGACAAGCAATGTGAGAATATGAGGCCAGTCAGGTTTCACTTCTCTCTAGTTCCATCTCTCCAGTCCTGTTTCTTGCAGTCTCATCTGTTTCATCTCTTATTCAGCTCTTCTTTTTTTCTTTTATTGTACTTTCCCCTTTTTGACACATCAGTTTAAATCATATTAGTAGTGGAAAGCATGCTGGTTCCTCCAGTATACCATAGATAATTTGGCCCCAAATATGAGTTTGGTCATTGCTGTCGTACTGGTCTGCGACTGATGGTCTGCCTGAGACCTGAAATGGGAACACAGCTGTGAAACCTGTTTAAAATTGAGTTCTGTTTTTGATATTGCACAGTTCAAATAAAACCTTAGAAATGGCTATTTGTTGTATAGCAATCATTTGTTAGTCTATTCAAGTAGGCTTACTATTTCTAATAGGTTTCTATGAAAAAAAGGTAAATTATGATTTATAATTTAAACCCTCAGATATTTGAATGATACCATCACATTAGTGTTTGTGCATAGTACCACTTAAATTGTATACAATAATGGTAAATGTTTGTTATAAATTAAAATGAAAAAAGAAAACGGGTTCATCATTTGTTTGTGAACACAGTTAGGTTAATGGGGGATCATTCCTTTGATTGAGTGATGTATCTTTCAGTTGCAGGTGAATGTGATTTAACACACCACTGTCTAGACTACAGTAATGATTGTAACCATAGTAGATCAAACTTACACTGCATAAATCTCTTATGCTCATGTGAAATGTTTCAGCGTTTCAGCTTTGATGTGGTTATTTCTTTAATGTCATTTGTCTTTCTTGTGAATCATGCTCAGTAAAAGAACTTTCTCATTCAAACAGCTGACTGAATAAAGGAATACTAAGACGAGTAACATTAATATGTAGAAATAACCTCACTTTTTTCTGTTTTCCTCTCACCTTCTCCAGGGGACACTACACAGAGGATGAGATCAGCTCAGTATCCGACCCCCGCGGAGCTGGATGCTTATGCTAAGAAGGTTGCCAACAGTCCGCTAACCATCAAGATCTTCCCCAACAGCGTCAAGGTCCCGCAGCGCAACCACGTGCGCCGCACCGTCAACGGCCTGGACACGGGCGGCCCGCGCTACAGTCCCTACCCCCCCTCCCAGCCCACAGCCAAGGCCGGCCTCCTGGCCATTGTCAAGGCACCTGTCGCTAAGGGCGTCGTCAAGGACTTTGCTGGGACGCGGGCGCGCCTGCATCCCGAGGCCATGATGAGTGCCCCCGGAGGCCCGTATGCTCCTGTGGGTGCCAGCACTTTAACCCTTCATCACGGGCCACAGCCGCTCCCAAGAGCACCAACCCAGCATCAGCAGGGGCTCCCCCAGCACACACAGACCCTCCAGCCTCTCCAGCAGCCTCAGCAGCAGCAGGCTGGAGCTCCTCATCCAGGGTGAGCAATTATTTTAGCATTTCTTTAGTTACGCACAGTGTGTCTGTGAACAGTAAATGTCTTTATTAGGACTGGCTACAATCAATTTATTACTCAATAATAATAATCAATTATGTCAGTTATGTTGGTTATTTATTTAGTATTCAGAACCTTTGCCTCGGTTAATGCAGGCCTCAGAATTGGTGGCTTATCTAGGTAACATTGATGCACAGGGAGAGGTCCTGCCTTTGGCTAAAGTCATCTCATTTGCATTGGAACTGAACTTGTTAGCACTAAATTAGCACTAAATCAAATGATTCTGTTAATCTGTTAAATTGACTGTAAAACATTAAATCATTTCTGTATCATGTAAGTTAGAAAATAAGAGCAAATACAGTCCATATTTTAATTAACTGAAGAAATAGCCAACATTATAGTGAACTTTGCTCTATTTTTATTTCCAAAATTGTGATCTAAAGCAATAGTTAAAAATTATAGTAACCATCTCTAGTGGACAGCTAGGATTTTCACAAAACACTATTTCACATATTCTTTTTCTAAACAATATTACTTGGGTCCTAAGAGTATCTCATATTACTAAAACAGCAAAAGAAAAAAGTTCATTCATCTCAAACTATTCACAAAATAATACAAACTGCACACATGGAAATGTTCTTATGGCAGAAATGATAGATACCTATTAACATGCATTCAGACATTCATAAGCTGTTTGACCTTGTAAATGGCTAATAAATTCAGTTCAATTTTATGGCTAAAGATGTGTAATAAATGGCTAATAAATTGCGTACATATCTATGTGACCTTACAATTTCCCTTGGGATTAACAGTTGAAATTTTGTTATTTATCTTAGACACCACCCCTCTTCTGCTATGCCCCAGCACCCCCAGGGTATAGGAAGGACACAACCTCTCTCACACCCTCCTGCCCTGGCACATCCAACTCCACACCCACCTCCTGCTCTGCTGCTCCAACAGCAGCAGCAGCACCTCCAGCAGCCTCCTCCAGGTCTGCAGGGCGGCGCCAGGAAACTCCCCGATGCCGATGCCCCCCCCAACGTGACCGTGTCTACCTCAACCATTCCTCTCTCAATGGCCGGGGCCCTGCACCAGGGGCGGCAGGCTGACCTGAGCAGCATTGTGCACCAGATCAACCAGTTCTGCCAGGCTCGGGCTCAGGGCGCTGGCGCCACGTCCGTGTGTGAGGGGCAGATAGCTAATCCCAGCCCGATTAGCCGGAATCTGCTCATCAATGCTAGCTCCCGGGTGTCTATGCACGGCGTGCACCCCAGTGCCCTTATGCACCCTTCGTGCACCGTGGGACCCTTGGACAAAGCAGCTGCTCCGGCCCCTGTGGGCGCTGTTCCCTCACACAGCATGGCTGCCATGAACCGGATGCCTATGTATCACAATGATATGAAGCAGCAGCAGCAGCAGCATCCACAAGCTCTACAGCACCAACAACAACATCATAACCATCAACAGCACCCAAGCCGCCACCAACAACAGCAACAGCAACAGCAGCAGCAGCAGCAACAGATGAGGTCATGGAACCAGCATCAGCTAGCACACCTGCAGCACATTTCAGACGGAGTTGGGCACCCTTGCAAGCACCCTCAACGGGACCCTCCTGGCTTCTCCTGCAAGGGTATGAACTACCCACCAGAGTTGTGCATGGGGCAGCCTTATGCCCTCAAACCCCCCATGGAAAAGCCCACTCCCTCACCGCCGGTTGTAAACAACAATGGCATGCCGCACTACACCAACGGGCAGTACTACCACCAGCCACCAATGTGGGGCAGCATCCTGCCCACGCCCAACAGTGACAGCTCGGGATCACAGGAGCTGCCTGTGCCATTCCATGGCACGGCAGGCAATGGCACAGGCAGCGCCAATCCCGCCACAGGAGGGGTGGACTGTGCCCCCACGGGAGGAACGGCCCATTACAGGCCGGCGGTGACGGTAGTTGGGGGGCAGACTAATCTGATGCAAACGGCGGATTACATGGGAGGGGACTTCCAGACGCCTTGCTTCCGAGATCAAAATCTGGGCTTGATTGGGAAGATGCATAGGCCGCCCCCCATGGGTAGGGTGGTGGCCCCCCCCTCCGAGGCCCACGGCCAGCACCCAGGGTACAGATAAGCTTCGATTAAAAAAGAAATAATAACAGGCTCTGCTCCACTGTCTTTGTCCACTGCAGATAGCCACATTATTCTCACATACTCTACACTCTACTCTCAGTCTGTCTTAAAGCAGATACTACTTAACATGATTAAAAAGCATTAATCACATTCACACCCAAGATTCAGTTAAAAAAACAAAAACGATGGCTGATGCTGTAATAGGACACATCTAACAAAGCAGTGTTTTCTCTATTTTGTTCCTTTTAATCATCACTCTTGCAAGTGATCAATTTCTTCATAGGAGTGCTGTAATGTGGCACTTTAGGGATAGAGTTCAATGGTCCTTTGCTTCCCGCCATGGTTTTCCCTGCAACATAAAAATTCAGCCTGAGATAGGCTAAAAAGACCTTTGTATGTCCTGAGCTTCCTATTGGGAATCAACTTTTTTTTTCTCATGAATCTCTGACTCACTTTCCTAACAGAGGTTGCTTTTCAGCCAAAAAGGCTCAGTAATGCATCAGAATATTTTTGATTCTTTCCTTTTTTTCATCTTTCTTTCCATTTCAAATTCAGTGTCTGAATGCTTGCAAAGACAATTGCCGTAATATACTCTGACCAGCCTTAACATTAAAACCACTAATAGATTAATGAATAACACTGATTGTCATTACGATGGAACCTGTCAAAGGGTGGGATATATTAGGCTGCAAGTGACCAAATTATGATATATTGGATTCGAACCAAATTTCAGGTGTTTCCTGTTTGCAGTGGTTAGAACCTATCAAAGGTGGTCTAAGGAAGGACAAGTGGTGAACCGGCAACAGGGTCAGGGGTGCCCAATGTGCATTGTTGCATATTGGGAATATGGGAAAGCCCGTCTGCTCTCATACCTCAGAAGAGCTACTGTAGCACAAATTGCTGAAAAACGTTAGTCCTGGCTAAGATAGGGAGGTGTCAGAAAACATGGTGTGTCATAGCTTGCTTTGTCTGGGGCTCTATAGCAGCAGACTGGTCAGAGTACCCATGCTGACCCCTGTCCACCGCCAAAAGTGCCTATAATCGGCAAGTGAGCATCAGAACTGGATCGTGGAGAAATAGAAGGAAGTGGCATGGTCTGACAGCTCTTTCTTTTACATTGTTTGGATGGCAAGAGTTGGTTACCAAGGATGCAATGAGGAGAGAAAAGCAAGCCGGAGGAGGCAGTGTGATGCTCAGGGTGAAGTTCTGCTGAGAAACCTTTGGTACTGTCCAGGTAACACCCTCATGAACACCATTACCCACCTACCTATACATTGGTGCAGACCAAGTACAACCTCCATGGCAACAGTGTTCCATAATAGCAGTAACCTCTATTTGATGAAGCACCTCCAGGATGTGCTGGACAAACTAGTTTGATCCATGGAGGCCCCACCTCTCATCTTACAGGACTTAAAGGATCTAATGCTAATTTCTTGGTGTCATGTACCACAGCACACCCTCAGAGGTCTTGTGGCATCCATGCCTTGCCGGGTCAGAGCTGTTTTGGCAGCATGAGGGGGACCAACACAATATCAGATGATTTTAATGTTATGGCTGATCGAGGTAGGTGTTCAGAGAGAACTCTGGTCTTTGTTTCTTCTGCTGAAATATGCATTTATTTATTAACAAAAAAAAAGATTCCACTGTAGGATGGACATGCTGGTTGATGTGTGTCAACCAGGATGGATGGGTGGAAGATCCAGTTCATTTGTCCAGCCTGGTCAGGGCAGGGCCTGAAGTACTTATCTTAAAGGGGCCTATGCGGGCTGAGCTTAAAAAGCTATGAGGAGATACTGAGTTTCAAGGGGTGCCATTGTAGTTCTACTTCATTTTCTTAATATATGAAAACTGATTACTTGAATCATAGGGGTGGGCTTAACTCTCATTAGATGGTTTGTGATGAAGTTAGCAGGACTAAACTTACTACTGGAGAGGACTGGGTATCGTGGATTGTTACTAATGTCACTTAGCAACTAACTATGAACCAAACTGAGATTAAGATGATTTGATTCTGCATTTTGTTTCCTTGTTTATCTGTTTAAATAACTTCAGTTAGGAGTTGCTACTGATACTTTAATGACGTGTGCTTGAATTGGCCAAATTGATCACTTGCAAGATCACTTGTGGGTAAATCAAGGAGGACTTTTTTGTGTTTTTTTTGTTTTGTTCTGTCTTTTATGTCAAAGGAGAAACAGCAGATGAATTGTTTATTTTACTGTACACACTGGCTAATCTGCTATACTACTGTAACTAAGAAGTGTAATGATTGTGTGAATGGCGAATACCCATGGGTATGTTACCAAGGATTTTTCTGGATGCACGAGTAAAGCCTGGTTTTGTCTGAGTGTGCGTGGGTCTGTGTGTGTATGTAAGTACACACGAGTGTGTGTGTGTATGTGTGTGTGTGTGTGTGTGTGTGTGTGTGTTTGTGGGCGGATTCGCTCACACCCACTCTCTGCTTGCCTCCCTCTGGAACAGCCCTTATAAAGCCTTAAGTATTTGGTCCTTGGACTTTCCTTTGAAAACAAGCATGGTTATGATGAAACCTATAATAATGATCATTATGAAAAACGACGACAAATAGACTTTAAAGGAACAGCAATTTTTTCCTTATTTTTATTAACAAAAGCTTTTGTTGAAATAGAAAAGGCAATTCCTTAGAATTACTTTACAATGAAAATGAAGAAAAAAAAATAATATTTTATCGTAATTATGTTTTATAGCTATGTGTAGTTCTGGGCTGTAACAAAAAAAAAACTTTTTATTCCGAGTTTCAAAGCTTCAGTTTTGCAATTTGTGACTATTTATAATTATGAACTTGATTTTTTTTCCTTGTTATTTAAATCTTTTTTTTCTCCTGTTTTTTTGCTATAGCTGTGAAATGGAGGAAAGGTCTAGGAAGCCTTTCTCATATCTGTCACTCTGTGGCTGTTGAATGAATGAGCGACAAACTACAGAACGCGTGAGAGTTGTGCTACTCTTTTTGTAATATTGTAATAATAAAATAAAGTTCTAATTTATGCTTTAAAACACGCCTCCGCCTTTGCTGTGGTCACCCTCTTTGGCCTTTGCTGCTGTTTTCGACTCCGCTTTGTTTTGTATTTCGCACCTCTGAACCATCCAAGTGACCTCTTGACACTTCAAGCTTAAATCTCAGGCCCCTCACTCTCACACATCCCTTACTCACACAGCCCTTACTCACACAGCCCTTGTCCATGATATGACTCTTTCTGCATTTTTTTGTGCGTTGCTTGGAAGTGCTTTTTCCTATAAAATGTTCTGACTGATGACTGAGGATCCATGAATTGCTCTGATCATTTAACCTCATTGAACACATGGGGAAAACAGTGAGGAATGGCTGTGATGATCCTCACAGTCATGTGTAACACAAGTAATATGAGCTCGGAGCAGTGGGGCTGTTCAGAGACTCAAAAATCTTCTTAGAATAGTTGCCCGGGTACCAGTTAGTGTAAACAGGGAAATGGGAGAGACATTATGTATGCATTTCAAGCTCATTGCTTTTTTCTCTATACTTGCACATACCTAAACTTTTTTCTTCCTTCATTGCTGTTTCCAGCACGTCCTTGTCTGTTGCCATTCATGACTCAGGAGTGTGTGTCACCAGAGTCATGCTGCAGGGGAGCGATTGCCAATGAGAGCACACTTGAATAGGACAACATCTCCAACCGTTTTCTTAAAACTGCACATATTGAGAAAGGGAGGAAGACAAAAAAATGTAACTATTAAGGCAAGCCAGGTAAACACATGCGTTTAGTGTGTGAAAGTGACTCAGCAGCAGTAATGCTCAAATAGAAGGGAAACCCATGAAATACAAAAATGCGTAAAACAAAAGCAAATTAATTCAGAGAAGTTTGATATGAAATGATAAATTGTTGACAAACTTACCGAGTCATATTTTCTTGCTGCTGAATGGAACCAGGGGTCACAAAGACTACATACTGGTAAAACCACCAGTGTTGATGGATTACAAAAAATAAATACATCCTAAAACTTTCTTCAAACTGCAAAAAAAAATTCTGGCTTGGTTTCATATAAATGTTTCAGATGTCACTGCTGCGAACAGTTCTGGTTTCTCTATATTTCCCATCAAACCAGCTTGGCATCATTAGATTCCACTGATTATGATGTCTGATTGTGTATTTATTGTTCTCCAGAAGAGCAGTATGTTTAGGTGAGCTTTGATGATAAAATATATTGCCCTGTATTGCTAATCCACGTCTCGTCCCATTGTTTTATTAATGTTTATTTATCTGCATCAGTATCAGCACTGACGGGTGTACCTGAAAAATGCAAAACATCTGCCTAATATTCTCAAACTGCCCCGTTTGTTTGCTTCAAGTTTAGCTGAATGTAACAAACGGTTGTATTTTTGGAAACATTGCATTTCTCCTGCTTCATTATTTTGATTGTGAAGAGGAGCTGCGTCTGCCTGTAATGCCTTCTGGGCTGGTTCTGCTCCTGCTGTCTCCTTCTGGTACAAAACCAAGTAGAAGTGGAAGCAATCAGCACAGTTTGTATCAAAGACCTTGTAGCAATGTCTTTCCACTCTGTGTCTCGGCAATTCCCTGAGGCAGTTATTTCCAGTCATGCGAGACCGCTCTCCTGCCTGCATGACTGAGGAGTGAGCTATAAACCTTAAACTTAAAATCATTATGGTAATGACTTTAAAAGCTTCTTTGTAATCAGGTGTAAAACCTGAAAAAACGGTGAAAAAACACAAAATTGTGTTTTTGTTAAGTACTTTCGTATAAGCATTGATTTACCTTCAAAACAATGATGGCTTTTATAACTGTTAAGCCTTCAAAACGTTAACCCATAACCGAAAAAACGTGAAAGCCTTCTGAGCAATATGGGCAATCCTGGCTTTTATAATGCCTTCAGATTGCAACAACAACCCCAATATAATGTCAAAGTTGCCAGATACCTCATTAACTGGCTCTGATCTCAGCCTAGATTATAGCAGTATTATAGTCATTTTGTCTAAGAATGGTCTTCATACTGACCATGTTTAATTTAGTGTCCAAGCTATCTTGTTTACCGTCGAGTATTCTGTGCTTCTCTTTTTCTGTTGAGTGAGAGAAATGCCTTCAATTCGCTCATTGCTGGACAGAACAAAACCTACATGATTTTTAATGAAAGATAATGCGAAACATTTTTTAATGGAAAAGGTACATATGTCCAAAACTTATGCTACAAATTCTGGTACAGTCCACCAATCTCCGGCTAGCTAACTAGCACCTGCTTCTTTAAACTACCACCACTGCCGGTCCAGTGTTTTGCCGTAAGTCGCAGAAAACCTTGAGTTTCCGATCCATCCGTAGGGATAAAGAAAAAGTTTGGGAAAGATCAAGCAAGAATTCCTTTTGTGAGTCTCACGACCAGTTCGAAAGTGACCAGGATTAGGCCTACCCGGCACTGCTGCTGCTGACTCAAACTCCTCCCAAGGGCTCTCGTAGCTTCACGCTGTGAAAAGTAGGCTAATGGAGTGGCCTTTAAGATAGCGACAGATGCTTCCAGCTGGAAATTGTGAGGGGCAATGCATGGAGGACGTATACAAACTGTATTCAAATGAGAACAAAGTGTATGTGGAGTGCAGTCTGCAGGCTACGTGGGTGAAGTCGGGTGTAAAAGCAGGTAGCGCCGCTCTCTTTGAGGCTGTTTTCACTTGATGCGGCTGTTTTTATCCTCTTAGTATTTCACCGCTCTTGGCTGGGAGTAGGTAGTTAGTATTAATGAGGACTAATTAGCCATCTGTAACGATGAAAAACTGTGGTGCCACTGCTGACTCTCATGGGTACTGTACTCTCCAGGGACTGTATCACCTGTGTCTTTTGTCCCCTAGAGCTCCCTAAGCAGGCTGTTTTGCTTTATACTAGGCGTGGGCGAAATCACTAGATTTTAAAAACTCATCTCATACTAAGTAATAAACCAAGATTTAAAGTGTTGTATACATTTATTAATTCATCATCTGAGCCACTTATCTTAACCAAGCTCATAGCGCAAAAGGCTGAACAGGTCGCCAGTCCATTACTGTGCCATGCATGTTAAAAGGGCAGATATTTGGTATTTCTACAGTGAAATAAATTAGTAATGCAATCAGTAATTACTTCAGGAATGCAATAAAAAAATATTTGTTTTAGTATTAAAGTGCCCTAGTTTTTGTCTTTGTTGACAGAACCATATGACTTGCCATTAAAGAGAGTTTGTGCCATGTCATGTTGTTCCACAGATGTAAAAATATGGGAAGAAGCTTTTAGGAGAACCCTTCAAAATGTCTGGTTCCACTTAGGAGAACTTTTCAGACATCTGGTTTCATTTCAGAGAACTCTTCAGTCATCTTGTTTCATTTCAGAGAACTCTTCAGAGGTGTAGTTCCATTTACGAGAACCCTTCAGGCATCTTGTTCCATTATCGAGAACTTTTAAGAGGTCTGGTTCCGTTTAGGAAAATTTTTCAAATCTCTGGTTCCATTTCAGAGAACTCTTCAGATGTCTGGTTCCATTTGTGAGAACTCTTCAGATGTCTGGTTCCATTTTGGAGAACATTTCAGATGTTTGGTTCCATTTCTGAGAACTCTTCAGACGTCTGGTTCCATTTAGGAGAACTCTTCAGACGTCTGGTTCCATTTAGGAGAACTCTTCAGACGTCTGGTTCCATTTAGAACTCTTCAGACGTCTGGTTCCATTTAGAACTCTTCAGACGTCTGGTTCAATTTAGGAGAACTCTTCAGAGGTCTGGTTTCACATGGGAGAACACTTCAGATGTCTGGTTCCATTTTGGAGAACTCTAGCTGTTTGGTTCCATTTGAGAGAAATCTTCAAATGTGTGGTTCCATTTGAGATAAATCTTCAGATGTCTGGTTCCATTTAGGAGAACCCTTCAGGTTTTTGGTTCCATTAATTGCTACTGTGAACAATTCTGGGAAGTTTCTCTAGAACTTGAGTGTTCCACACCAAACCGTTCCAAACAAATATTTACCTCTAAAAGAGCTAAAAAGGTTTGGGTTTTATAAAAAATCGCCAGAGTTCTTCTATAAAGTGGGGTGTAATGACATTGGAGGCTGGTGGTTTTTCTTGTGGTAATCTATTAATGTTCAGTCGGAGTAAAAGCCTTTAGAATGCGGTGTAATTAAGGCAGGGTCAGGGCTGTGCGCTCCATTAGATGTCTTCTTGTTATTAAGTGTTAGAGTGTGAGGCTCAGTCTCACACAGCGAGGTCCGCCGTAATGAGATGATTCCCCTGCAAAAGATTTCGAGGAGTGACCCGAGTCAAGGCGTAGTCTATTTAATTCCCTAATGGAGGTCTGCAAGGAGCACAGCACGCTGACAACGAGCGGGGAACGTGTGTATGTGTGTGGTGGAGTCTCTCTTTCTCTCTCTCTCTCTGACAGCTGGTGTGTAAATGGATGGCTGGGTTTGTTTTATTCAGCAGGACTGTATCAGAAGCGGAGCGGCTGCAGTAAGTCAGACGGGGCAGATCTGAAAGAGGCGCAGCCAGGTCGGCGAGGATTTGAGCCCGTCTGGCTTGGATGGAAATTGGAGTTATATAAAGAGGGCACGGCAGGACGTGCTGTGAGAGGTCTGTCTAGGTGGCGCTGTGACCCTCCATATCCACAGACATGAGTTTACTGCACTGCCCTCTAACGTGCAGGGCAACCACTTCACTCCCGAAAAAACATCTGGACAAGAACACAGACGCGTGCAAGAAAACCAGCGAGGAATCTCTCTCCTATTTTTTTTATCTCGTTCTCTCTTTTGTGTCTTATCTCTCTCTTTCCCTTCTTAATCTTTCTTTTTTCTTTTCTCTCCCACTTCCTCCACTTTTCTATATTTTTCTCCTCTCTCTCTCCCTCCCTGTCGCCCCCCCTTGTCTCTTTCTTTTTTCCTCTGTCTCTCTATCTCCGACCTTAATATGTGTAATACCACTTATTTTTTACAGGAAAGGGGTTGAAATTAAAACGTACGCTTATCTTGGCATTTATATTAGTGTTTCCATTGAGACTACTCGAATTGGGTTGAAGTCAGGACTCAATGCGGAGCCAGATGCACTTGCACTGCACTCGTCCGGCCATGTCTTTATAAACCTCACTTTGTGCACTGAGGCACAGCCATGCAGGAATAGAAAATGTTCTTCCTCAAACTGTGGACACAAAGTTGGAATCATGGCGAGCAAAATGTCTTTGAGAAAGGGGCCAAGAAAAAAAAGCCTGAAAAACAGGTGTGTCCCAATTAATTTGTGTAGTGTATGTTTAGGTCTCCCTCAGAGATCTTCCAGCTGTATCTACTGCAATTGACTGGCTACGATACTTTACCAGAACGGTACGCAATCATAAACATGATTCACACGAGGGGTCCAGTACATATACGACTTAATAATTTGTGCAGGAAATCGAAACTTCTGTGTCTTGGTGTTTTTATCAGTGTTTACATCGAGCCTGCGAGTTTCCAATTCCGCCTTAAAATGAATTGCAGCTTCACAATACTTACTCTAAAGTATATAATATGGGGTGCCCCAGTACACAAACAAAGCTCCAGAAATACATGGTTGGATGTGCTCGGAGTAGATGGACTTGACTGGACCACACAGAGCCCTGACCTCAACCCCATCCAGCCCCTTTGTGTTGAACTAAAACTAAGACTGTGAGCCAGCCCTCCGCGTCTAACATCTGTGCCTGATTTCATAAATGCTCTACAGACTGAATGGGCACAATTTTTAACTGAATCTCCAAAATCTTGTGCAATACCTTCCAAGAAGAGTGGGAGCTCTGTATCAGTAAATGTATTTTAATTATATTTCATTAGAGTCCCTGTTGGTGTAATGGCCAGGTGTCTCAATAGTTTTGAGTTTTTTAAATATTTGGAGTGGATGAAAGTGGTCAAATATGGGAAAGGAATAACGACAGGCGTACCTCCCCCGCCACTCCACACGAGGGCAGCAGAGACCCAAAACAGGACACCGGAGCAATGCACTGGATTAGGCAACTAATCACTTTAATTAGGACTCTGTACATAATACAGATACAACCTTCGATGTGCAACTATATTTGCAGAAGAATAGGTGGAAAATATATATGAATGGGGAGAAAGTATATATTTAGCTTTTTTACACACAGGGCAAAAGTATTTACCATTACCCCAACATGGACTATGTCATTCAATTACGTAGAATTTAATATGAATTAGTCCGCCTGTTGAAAGTAAATCAGCTTCAAATCTTCTTTGAAGATCACAAGGGGCCAATCCGAGACAGTAGTTGTCCCAATACTTTTGTCCATATAGTGAATATGTAGTTCAGAGGTCTGTAGTCGTTTCTTTCCAGCTGTATTTTTATTTGATTGGCTATGAAACAGGTGTCCTTTTTTTATACAAACCAAAAGAGTGGATGCAAAGAGTAAACATGCTAATGTTTAAAATTTCCATTGATTAAAGCTTAAAAGTAGAATATTTGAGATAAAATGTGTGTCCCGTAGCTTTAAAAGTTAACATGTTAGCTCCAAGCTAAAGCACATGCCACAGTGTTCCAAGGTGATACAAAATTCTTTTTACACACAGAAATTTACAAATACTTTATAGATATAAATTAAATACATAAAATGTTTCCAATTTTATATTCGCTCTTGTACTCTGAGGCTAAAAATTCATTTGCCTCATATTCCCAGTTCAAACACCTCAGAAGTTAATTAATTGTAAAAAAGAATGACTTCTTTTTTTTTTTTAAGCAAGACTGGTCCCTCTATCTGTCACAGTTAACAAAACTGAAGCATATGGTCATAGTGACTGACGTATTCCCAAACAGAGGAATATTACTTTACTTCTAGCAAGGGTGAGTTATTTTTTTGCAAAAAACACAAAAGTTAAGACTGTGCAATTTTACAATTTTACATTTCAGGTAGCTGAGCTTAGCACTGTCCCTTTTTAAGCCAGAGTGGTTCTTGGACATGTTGTCCCCTTAGAGCTTGTGGCATCAGCTCCATCCAAACACACCATTAAAATTAATCAGGTTAACCAGGATCTTAAAGAACAACTAGGCTTAACATTTTTCCACCAGACAGTTTGGCACTGCACAGTGCAGCTACAAAACATGAACGTTAATATTTTAAAAATTTTCACTTACTACTACCATACTTTGGTTGGACAGAGTCGTCTAAAATGAAGTAACCAAAACCAAGGCACTTATATTTAAATGCAGCCGGGGACCCTTATAAAAGACACATCCTCAATTCTTTTGGATCTTGTCATTGCAAGGCCCCATAAATGGAACTCTAATATAACAAATATTGTCTAGAAGCAGTAAAAACACCCGTAATAAAATATTGGAAGTTCAGTTATAAAATGGACAGCAATGTAGATTATCACATGTATATAACTTTGAATTGCAAGGTTCGATGTTAGAAAAAAACAAAACACTGGCTCATGACTTTTATCAGTGGTTGAAAAGACCTGTTTCTTAGCTTCCTCTTCAAATTTTCTACACACTGTGTGCTGTTGTTTAAATGCTTATTGAGGTTATTTGCATAGGTTATTTTTTGTTATGTTCTAAAAATGTTTGTCAAGTAAAAATTCTTCTGAATTGGCCATTTCAGAGTGTTAAGTGGACTGAATGCAGCTTCTACTCCGTAGTCGGATCATGCCCAAATCTGAATCTTGTGAGTAACCTTGTTAAAACTGATACAGAATAGGGAGATGTGGGTAGAGCTTAAACAGTGCTGATTAATAAAGTACAGTTCTCACAGAATGGTCACGGCCATGAGTACAAGGTAAATCAGAACTTCAGTCTGTTATCACCACAGTTGTTTGTGTTTACTGGGCATTAGCCTCACACTATCACCCAACATCCTCTGTAGAGTCTGTCTACTGTTGCGTGACGGTAAATGTGCCCAGGTACTGAGTGGATTTTTAGATTTGTAAATGTGCTGTGCTGTCCTAAACTGTCTGGTGACGAAAAGCACTATTAGTGCTAGACGTCTTGGATTAGGTTCAGGTTTTTCTCTTTCATATCTCCTTTAGATTCAGATATCAACTTAGAAACACCCCAACATGCTGGTCACTTGAGAGACATGTTGTTTCCTCAGACCATGCTGAACTCCAGAGGCCTCATCTCCTGCTCCTCTGCTGGATCTCGTGTGTTGGGCCTCCGTCGGCTTAAGCCTCGCAGGTACCTGTTCAGGCTCTGTCCTGTATAGGGTCATACGTTTCATAAGCATTCTGCAAACTACATGCATACAGTTGTTTCCAACCCTGGTCAATATTGGAGCACATCCTCTATAAAGAATTCACACTTCAATGCACACCTGCTATAAAAAGCTTAAAATGTGGCCTGTGCAAAAGTAAAGGCACCATTTTAGGTTTTATGTTTCCAATGTGTAAAATTCAGTAAATAAATATGAAACAAAACTGATCACAAAATATTGGACTCGGGGTGTTCAACCTTTTGCCTAGAAATGTACAGTTACCTCTATATGAAAACAAAGATGTTGAAAATGGAGAGACAGTACCTCTCTGTGGGGTGCTGGGGGATGGTGTGGCTCTGCTGAAGTTCCCAGGATCCTCGCTGATGATGCCCAGATTCTGGTTGCATTTGTTCCAGTTGACTTCTTCCACTCTGTGAGAGAGATGGAAACACATGCCTCAATTACCGACCGCCATCTTCATGGCAATGTCTGGTGCTAAATGCTGGTCAATAGACTATAAGTGTGCATTATGCAGAGGGACAATGTCTGCACGTGTGTCCGTATTGTAAAATCAGTGCTCAGTGCTAGCTGATGTTGTGTACTGAATGAACCTTTGCACAAAAACTCGATCAATAATAGATTTTCCATTTACAAAAGGAAGAAAGAGTAAAGAACCTCCCTGGGACTCCTGGGGTTAAGTGTCCAAATGAACAGCTCTACCGAAAATCTTATTGCAGGGTTCCTTTTGTCATGGACGAGTCGAATTATGTTTACCTGATTATTACCACTCAGGTGCACTTTTTTCCTTTACTTCATGAAAGGAGAGGCGTAGCGAATGTACAGTACCACCTAAAATTTAGTTTGGACGTTTGGAAACAACAGTTAATTGATTATCCATTGGGGAACTCCATGCATAATTAAGTGGAGTCAATCAGGTTGGTTTAGTGTAAAATGATTAATTGTAAAATGAATGATTGGGTTTGTGTGAGGTTAGGGATGCTTATTAGAATATTAGAATAAATACAAATGACCAATACATTGTGATTTGATGTGTTTGTGTGAGTGAAACTGTTTCTATACCATCTAAACAGCTGGTTTATTTATTTAGCCATTAAATTAAATGCTACTCTTGCAATCAATGTGACAGCTGGAATTTCTACAGGCAAAAACCACACTAACTACTTACTTAAATTATTATTTTGAAGATGATTACAACTTATATAATACTTACATGATCTAATGCATTATTGTGTTGAACAAAAAATATGATCATCATGATACATCTAGAAAAGTAATGCTATTAAAAGCACAATTTGTTTAATTAAACATAAACTTTTCTTCACTATCGTTAAAATCTGTAGTTGAGCAGAAATACCACAGTATGTGAAATGATTAGGCTTCATAGAAATAAAGATTGGGAGTCTAATATTAAAACAAAACTAAAAATGTAGAAAGCAAATGTCTGTGTTGCAGTTGATTGTCTAAGACAGCCTTAAAGTCGTGCTGCAGAACTGTTATGCTCCAAACCTTCTGATAAATCACATACTGAAGGTTTTTTTCTCTCTCATTCACCTGAGGCACCATCTGACATCTTTTTCTGCCTTGCCCAGGTCTTTCTTCACTCCTGAACGCAGATTTGCCTTGAGGCACCAACCGAGACTTCTCTCCAGATCTAAGATAGTGATGGCACGCTGGGAGAGCACACAGACACAACATTCAGTATTTTGATGATTTCATACCCTCTATTACAAATACAGTTCTATTAAAGTCTAGAGTGCTGAGCTCATGCACGATTTTGTACTCGTTTTTTTTGCTGAAAAGTGGGGACCAACTTCATTTTATAATCTATGTATTTAAATGTCTTAAAGTCACTGTTGGATTAATGGTCTGTCATCCCAATACTTTTGTCCATATAGTCTACTTCAGCACTGTTGTGTAACAACTGCAGCTACTCAAATCGTAGCCTACTACCTGACCAAGCTTGATTATTAGCTGGTTTGTGTGTATTTTGGAGAGGTTTCCAATTTTATGGCCACGACATCAAAATGTTTTTTTTTTAATGTTTCAGTTTACATTAAACATGATTCACCATATCAGTTAAAAGACCAGGTCCTTGTTTTGCTGTACTCTTCATCACAATATAAAGATTGATTGCCCATCTATAAAACATCATCTGATTACTGACGACATCGCCTTGAGCCAGATGGTGTGAAGAAATAACGTTAAGCCGTGTTTACCTGCAGTTTCCAGATTTTGGTGCTCTCCTTGGACAGAACCTCCACAGTCCTGCTCATCAGTGCGATCAGCATGTTCAGCAGGAGGATGTACGTGAGCACGATATATGAAATGAGCAATATGTAAAACACGGCCTTGTCCTGATACTGCTCGGTGAACTCCAGGTCTCCCATGCCAATGGTGAACTTGAACAGCTCCAGGGTGGTGAAGGACATGTTTTTAAAGGTGAGCTTCTTACAGCCTTCTGGCTGGTCTGGAATCTGTTCAAAAAATGTTCGACCGCGGGAACTGGTGTTCTTTGGGACACCTCTGTCATTTGTAACACTGCTGTCATTTGTGACACTGGTCTCCTGGTCTTGAAGTAGAGCCATCACAGCTGTTTAGAGTGAGGAGAGAGAAACTGCTTTACCTTATTTGTTTTTGAGGAGGGAACACAGTAGGCTGGGACAATTTTTGGAAAACATCAAATTCCCTGCCTTGCAATTGATCACTTTCATTGAAATTTCTACACAGAAATATTTAGATACACGTTTTTCCTTCAAGAAATCTACTCAAAGTTACACTATGTTCCTTAGAAGTAGATTTCAGCAAGAAATCAATAGAAAAATGCTACTTTTGCATGTAAAAGAATAATCAGATGCTTAAGATTAGGGATGCATATGATTAGCGATGCAAAAACAGGCTTCTAGGTTATAGCATCACTTTTTTTTAATAGTCACAGATCTATTCTGGGAATACAAATTTGCTTTCAGAATCAGTATGCATTATACAGATAAATATGAGATGCTGCATCTCCTATTTAAAATCTCCAATGTGCTAATGATTGGCTGAGCCCCTGTTAATGGTAGGCTTCATGTGGCTACTGAAATGAAAGTATTATAATGTATATTTAACACCAATCTTAGGATGAGTGTTTTTCATTACATGATACATTTAGATTAAAATAGAAGAGACTGCAATGGTTTAGAGTATAATGTGTTCTGTAGCAGTGCTTTTTCAATACATTACGATCATCAGGAGAAATAGCATGAGGCTGCCCTGTTTCCAATCATTTTCGGCATCAGAAGATATATTTTGCATAAATCAGTAGCTACACCTGCCAAACAGGCCAAGCTCTTTGATTGGTCAATCTTAATTATCATGACATATTCCAGTAACACTTTACTTTTACTTTATTTACTTTAGTCAGACCTTAATATTGATATCTGCTTATTATTAAGTAGGCAATAACAAAATGCTAAACAGAACTGGCAACCACATTTTTTGTACATCCTATTGTTGAGATGTTCTTTTAACCTTATGTCATGTGTAAAAGTTACCTGCTGAAAATCCAAAGAGGAAGACAAAGTAGACGAAGAGAAAGCGGAAAATGTCACCAAGGATCATCTGAAAGGGAAAGAGAACAAGACAGTATACGCAGATGTTACAACAAATGTTGGGAATTGAAAATACACAACATGGACAAAAGTATTGGGATGCCTGACCTTTACACCAACTGGGACATTTATTTATTTTCTGTAATCGCGAAATCCTTATTAGGGTGGCGGGTACCTATCCCGGGCTCTACAGCCTCCACTTTTCTTGCAATGCTTTCCACTCTGATTTTGGAATATTTCTGTGTGAATTTGTGCCAATTCATTCTGTAGAGCATTTATTAGTAGAGCCACTGGTGTTGGACAAGAAGGCCTGGCTCATAATCTCTGATCCAGTTCATCCCAATGGTGGATGGGTTTGGGGTCAGGGCTCTGTGGTCCCCTTTACTGGAAGGAAGGGGCTTAGCCCAATCCCTGGATAACAGGTATGTCCCAATAATTTTGTCCATATTATGTAGCTTGTCACAGCAGATCTCCTCTCAGGAGCAGAGCAATTTTATTCAGGTTATCATACATCACATGTCATCGGAATACAAAATTATTCACTACCCTTAAGTTTAGCAAATGGGAACAGCACGCACCCTCTGGATCATAACGCTGTAGATGCCCATGTGCTGGGATCCTCTGGAGAAGTAGAGCAGATTGATCCAGCTCAGGGCCAGACACACAACCAGATAACTCAGATAACTCTCCTGGTAACTATAATACAGCCCCATATAGACCAGGAAGAACGTCGCCTGCAAAAAACTACAGTTCCAAGAGAAGAATACAGAGTTGGCAGCTTATTAAAACTTTATATCTACATTCTTTTGAGCATTTTGTCTAATCTACCTGTAAATAAAATTTTACCCCTTTAAAAAATGTTTAATTAAGGTACATTTTCAAGATGGAAAACTTCCATGGAATGTAGTTCTGTTTAAATATTTTTGTATTTTAAAGAGCCCATATTTTTTTATTTATGTAAATACATACATGACCATTTATAAATATCTTGTTATCCCTTTGAATTAAACAGCCTGTTTTTGCTAATATGCCTTTAAGACGTATGTAAATGACATCTGTTCCAATTGGCTCCACTGCATTGTGCAAACCAAGCAAACCAAGCTGAAAAACATCTGTAATATCAACATGAGTGGGCAGGGCAAGGCTCTTATACACCCATTTGGCTATACAGACACATTTGTTGACTTGAAAAGAACCACAAATATATGACCATTTATTAATTAAGTTTAGTAGACATAAACATGTTTCAAAACAAACAGAAAGAAGGAGAACTCACAATATAAGGTCAGAATACCCATCCATCAGTATTGTTTGCAGCCTTGGTGGCTTTCTCTTCATGTCCATCAGCTATAGGAACAGATTGTAAAGCTCAGATTTTGAGAATTAACAGATTTTTTTCATTTTGTAACAATAACAGCAGGCATACATACCCCTTTAAGGAAAAAATAAACCGAGGCAGCACATGTGAAGACCTGACCTGCAAGGAACAGCCCATCCTCACGGGACTGTGGTCGAAACCCTTTCTTTTGCTAGATGCACAAATAAAATACAAAAAATATACTGCTGTCACTGGCATACTGACATCATAGTGTGCATACTAATACAATAACTTCAATCTAATATATTTGATTATACAATATTACATTTTACTTAAATTATTGTTTCTATTTACGATATTTAGATCACAGATTTGAGAGTTCACTGTAGATGCTTTGTAGATTTTCAGTTTGTCTTAATATTTTTAACTAAATGTGTGTCTAATGTAACTGAACACTAAATAGAATGAAATCTATTATAACCTAAAGATTATCCCGACCCAAAACCTAAGCTTAATGCTTTTCAGAATCCACAGAATTTGAGCCTCTGACTCAGCATCTAAAGGGTCAAGATGTATAGTCTCTAAGAAAAGAACAGAACAATTTGGAGATATAGCCTGAGCTCACATCTGGTGCTTTATGGTGACAACACAAGACTGTGAAGATGATGAGGTAAATAAGATAACAGATGAATTTAAAGAGGAATATCCGATGAGCAAATCTGTCCCACTTGTCCTCTAGCAGTTTATTAATGGGTTCTGTCTGGAGCATCTCAAGACGATTCTGAAACAAGAATAGAGGAGCATAATCAGAATACTGTTGGGTTGCTATTAATGTGTTTGAAATCAATTGCTTGCATTATATCATATTTAATGGCATTACTTTAAAATCTTCTATCAATGTGTATTACACTCCCCAGCCGGTTTATCAGGATTGACTGGGAATTTTGGGTGATGGACCACTCTTGACCAAGCAGATGCTGTGACACTGATGTGTGTGAACGTGCTGGAAACAACACAATGCCTGTGGCATAGTAGTGTGTATGCAGAAACATACACACTACGATGCCACTGTGGCCTGAGAATGGTCCACCATCCAAAAATATAAATGTATCCCATTCACCCACAGGGTCAGCCAGGAACACAGCACCCTGGGAGCAGTGTGTGGGGCTGGTACCTTGCTCAAGGGTACAGCAGTGGTGCCTCTAGCAGTCATTGGATTTAAACCCATGACCTTCTGATCATAGGGGCAACTCCTTAACCATCAGGCCACCAGCTACATTCCATGTATTCCAGCTACACTACATTGCAGTAAAAACGGAGCAAAGGTGAATGTGGTAGTGCGTGGCTGACAGATGGTATATTGTTTATAACTGTACACTTACATAGGGGAACTGTAAGGTTAGTAAAGTGAAGTGGTTCACATAGCCACACTTGAACACACTAACGCACAGCACACAGTGTGAAATTTTTTCTCTGCACTTAATCCATTCACCAAGAGAAGCAGTGAGCATTCAGCACCCGGAGTGTGTGGAGCAGTACTTTGCTCAAGGGTACATCAGTGGTGCCACTGGCTGTGCTGGGATTCAAACCCATTATCTTTCTGATCACAGGGGCAACTCCCTATCCACAAACTCACCATCTGCCCCCAATACAGGAACCAGTGAGTGGAAGTACAATGTGTTTATAATGAAGTATATGGAGAGTGTACAAATCCTAGGAGAATCCCAAGTCTATTACTGATGTGGTCTTACAGGTATCGCCGAGCCGTAAACAATTATCTCCAGGACAGAGTTTTCTTCGTAGGTGTCAATGGAGCCCAGGTCGAAGAGGGAGGCGTAAACAGGACCGTAAGCCCACTCTGTAAACTTTCTGGACAGATGTCTGCATTCTTCCTGATGGAACTCACGATTCAGAATGTGTTCAAACAGCTGTTGGGACAAACAGAATTAAGTTTATGCAGTTCTAGTCTTAATATTTATGTGTGATTTACATTAGATAATGATTCATATGTACACTGTTCTGAATCTTCAGGCTGTTTATGTTAACAGGTATAGGCCTGACCTGCTCCTGTCTGGTATGAGGACAAAACTAACATGTAGAAGTTTAAAGTGTAGAAAATGGTTTTTCCTCTTTGAAAAATGATTCTAATTCAAACTTAGAACCACACTGAACTTCTTTGCCTGTTTCAGATTTGATGGAGAAAAAAAAGCTTTCCAAATGTATGCAAAGGTTTGGGCACCTCTGGTCTAAATGACGGCTTTTGTTAATTTTCAGCATGAAAACATCCTCTACAGAGAACACAGTTTTTGCACACCATATATTTAGTGAGTTTAACCTGTGGGAAAAAAATAAAACATCAAAATGTGACCTGTGTAAATGTTATGGTACGTTTGCTATGGTGGATTATGTTTCAATGTTTTGTCCAATTGTTAAACCGGCAACCAAAGCTCTGCAGAATTGACATGATCATGAACTTTTTGTACTTGGAAAGTAAATCAGCATCATTGGACCGGGATATTCAGAATGCATGGATTTGCCACTCCACATTAAAGTAAGCAAATAGGTCTAAATTGCAAAAAACTACAAAAGTATGTGGCATTTATGTTTATTCCTTTTTGCATATGACATAGGGAACACAGGAGGCTAATCTGTTTTTTCAGGCATGGTGTAACTAATGGTACTGGTAGATCTGTGGACCTTTTAAAGCACAAATCAGATTTGACGTCACTAGTAAGCTACAGCTCAATTAAGCCTTTACAATAAGAATTATAGAATAGGCTTTACTTCAGAGCCATATTTCTTCTATTTGCTGTGTATTGCAGGACAGCATATGCATATCTGACTGTCTTCAAGACGGTACTTTAAGTATAAATGGGAAGTGGAAATTTCTGAAAAACAGTCCACTGGGCAACAATGAGACCCTGTTTGCCCTTTTACAGTATACCATGTGAAACATCATCACATCACAGGACTTAAATGAGTCATTTGAAATCAGGAACAACCAAAATAAAAAGAGAATTTGACAGACTTAATATGACTGACTAAATCAAATCACTTAACTCAGTCTAGACAACTAGATTCAGACGACCGTGTTCGGAACAGCCGAACTGAGGCAAGCCCTTGGGTTTCTGACCATACTCCAGCAGAAAAAGTGCTGGGACCCTCTAAAACAAATCACACAAACTTCCCCTTCTAATTCATCAGGCCCACATCGCCAGGCTAGAAACCTTGATCAGGGCATATAAAGATGAGTGACTAGGTGCTAACTCACTGACCCCAAGCTTTCCTGTCTTTGCAGCCAACTTTAAAGGAGTGAGTCCCTTATTGTTTCTGATCTCCTCCAGGTTCTTGTGGTCTGGATTTAGGTGGACATCTTTGGTAAGGATGTAGTCGTACATGGAGATGACAAAGTCTGTATTCTCAGGGCTGTTATCGGCCACCATCACGAGAGCATGGAGCACGGTGTTGCCCTGAGAATCCCTCAGCCTGACATCTGCTTTGTGGAAAGAATTATCCATCAGCAGATCCACCATGTCCTTCTGGTTGGTACATGCAGCCAGAGACAGAGGAAGCTCCCCTGTGGAAAGAAAGAGTGCGGTTAGCTAGAGTGTTTGAGTCACTGACTGACATTATTGCTAAGAAAATTTGAAGGTCACAGTTCATTAATCAAAAATAACAAGTTTATTGGTCAAGTAAGCTGGCTTAGAGTTGGGTGAGAAACTGAATCAGAATCAGGAAAAATTTATTGATCCCAGAGGAAATTGTTTATGTTATGACTGCTAAGATGCACAGAAACATATAATAATAAATATAATATAAATTCTAAATAAATATGAATATGAAATTTTAAAAAATATGTAGAAAAGGAACATTCTCAAAATTAATGAATAAACTATCTACAGAAATGCTTGGTATGAATACTATATACAGTAACCAAGAGCACCAGCATATAGTGAAAAAAACAATGTTGTGTTGTGGTAAAAAAAAAAAGAAAAAAAAAAAAGTCCTATTTTCATATTGTAAATCATAAATATGCCCCCAAATGTGCTTCCAAAGCACGTACATGGGTTCCACAAACAAGTGGAGGTTACATATAAGTAACACAGTTGAGTGAAAAACTACCAACTCACATGGCAGTTTGGAGTAAGTAATTACACTTATTAGATTCAATCATTAAATCATTCAATCAGTAGTATCATTAATAGAAAATACCTAAGCAGTAATATTGCACATGAAGACTAAATCATCAAAATGATTCAGCACCCATTTTTAAAACATCACATGAAATTGCAATAATAATATTTTAACACCTGAAAAGAACATTGCACAAAACTGAACATGGTAGACTGTTGCACATCACAGTCAATTGGAAAACATGGAATCTGTAGCTGAAAGTAGACCATTGTCTAGACCTCAGCCCATCATGGAACATGCTGATCACACTGGCAGAAATACAAACTTACCAGCATAAGCAATGAAGGACCCATGTTTTTTATCCGAAAACATTATATACTTGAAAAGAAGCCTGACTGCCATTTAAATATCACTTTCTATTTGATGTTCCACTCTTTAACACGGCATCGCTTTCTGAGTTGTTCTAACCACCTTCAAAATGTGTGCCAGGCAAACATGTTATGGGGCATTGATATTTAAACAGTTCATTGAAACTGAAACTATCATTTGCTGCCACTTATACTCCTCTGACCTTTGGGACCCTTGGGATGTATCAGAAAAACCCCAGAGAGATCCCCACCAGCTCCTCTCTCTGTCACACATCCACACAATAAGCTGTGTTTCCCTATGTGTATTATTTACTGTGATGTGCAACAGCCTACCATGTGCAATATTGTGCAGTACTATTACTGCCTGCTGAATCACTTCATAACGTGCTAATCTAATATGCAATCGGCTTACATGTGCAATAACACTACTTATGATATACTACTGAACTCTACTAAGCATAGGCATAGTGTATATTCATATTGAGGTTTTGCAACAGACTCTTATTTTGATTTGATTATGACTTTATTTTTCTCTTGTTCATGTCTCTGTGCATTTGTGTGTCTTTACAATGATTACGTAACCAATTTCATTCGGGATCAATGAAGTTTTCTGATTCTGATCCTCAATGTGTCTCCTTGTTAGTGAATTAATAAATGCTTTGTGTGTGAAAACATTTTTCTCAGTTTAAATGTCAACCAAAAATTGAAAGGGTCTGTTTTTACCTAATAGAACATTATGCATTAGCAAAGCATGATTTGTCATATCGTATCAAATGATACAAGTATATTGCAATTCTATCATTCTCATTAAATTCATTGTCATGCATCATGGGTACATCAACAGGAAGGAAATAAAAATATTATACAATAATAGCATGATGTACCCCTCCTTCCTTCATTAATCATGGAGAGAATACACTTGGCTAGCTCAAAGACTCACCATGATACCGCATTAGGAGAAAATTGCCTTTTGATACCCACATTAACATTATTGATTTGATGGCAAAGCATGAAAGATACATGTTTCTTTCAAAAACATTATCTGCTAGACAAGAAGCCTGACTGCCATTGAAATATCTCTTTCTAACTGACGTTTTATACTTTAATAGAGCACTGCATTCTGGATTGTTCTAATTACCTTCAAAATTTGACTCAATAAGTAACGAACTCATTTAAGCAATTCGTCGTCTTTAAAAAAATTCATTTGATCTTAAACTCTCTTTTGCTGATGCTTGGGCTCTCCTGACCGTTGGTACTCGGAGGATATATCAGAATAACAAATCTGCACCAGCCAACCCAGCCAGTGGAGCTTCTCCTATTACCAATTGTCATGGAAGCTCAAGTATAATAGCAAAAGTCACATATCACGGAAATCCATTATCCAGCCCTCAGTAAACTCTGCTATATACAAAAATGCTTGATATAACTACTATACACAGTAACCAAGAGCAGTCGTGTATAGTGAAAAAAACAAATGTGTTTTGGTTAAATGCC
This sequence comes from Ladigesia roloffi, assembly GCA_037577295.1. Classification (NCBI taxonomy): domain Eukaryota; kingdom Metazoa; phylum Chordata; class Actinopteri; order Characiformes; family Alestidae; genus Ladigesia; species Ladigesia roloffi. The sequence goes on along the minus strand of JBBKCR010000080.1, from coordinate 7,359,495 downwards.
TATTTTCACTGTGTAAACCCTAAAAAGACCCCAAATATGCTTCAAAACCCTTACATTTCATTTAAAAATCATTAGCCTTTAAGAAAATGTAAAGATCTCAGAAAAAATCAGCATGAGACTGAATTCGCGACTGCTGATCTATGTATAAGTGGTGGGTTAATGTATAAGTAACACAGTTGAGTGAAAAACTACCAACACACATGGTAGTTTGGTGTAGGTTTTTGCAATTGTAAGGTAATCAGTAGTAACATTAAGTAATGAAGAATACCTAGGTAGTAATACTACACATGACGACTATTGCACATAAGATATTTCAAGTAAAGAAGTGATTCCGCAGCCATTTAGAAAACATCACGTTATTGCAATGATAATATTTTAAAACCGGATAAGGACATTGCACAATAATGCACATGGTAGATTGTTGCACATCACAGCCAATTGGAAAACGTAGAACTTGTAGCTGAAAGGAGAACATTATTTAGACCTCATGTCCATCATGGAACATGCTGATCACCCTCTCCACAGTGTGGTGGCAGAACTGCGAAGAACTTTTAACTGTGCCAGCCAACCTCACTTATGGGGCATGATCCAATAAAAAAAAAACTCATTTCAAGCAATGTGTCTTCTTTTACTCTTTAAATAACTTCATTCAAACCTAAACTCTCTTTTGATGATGCTTGGCCGTTGGTACTTCGAGGATATATCAGAAAAATAAATCTGTACCAGCCAACCTAGCCAGTGGAGCTTCTCCTACTTCATATTCTTTTTCATGGAAGCTCAAGTATAAAACAAAAGCCAACGTCCAGACCTCGTAATAACACATATTGCCTATTTTCATCATGTAAACCCTAAATATACCGCCAAATATGCTTCCAAAACACGTACATTTGATTTGAAACTCATTAGCCGTTAGCCCTAAAGAGCCGTCATCCAGCCCTCAACTTACCAAAGTAAAAACATGTTCCACCATGAGGCTGGAAGAAGCTCCCACAGGCCCTCGCGTGGACGTCAGCTCCTTTCTCGATGAGTAGCTCAGCAAAGCGCTTACTCCGTCTCTCAATGGCTATGTGTAGAGCTGTCTGCCCTGCATAGTTAGTAGGGATAATTTTCAAACTTTTTTCAAGTCAAACTGCCCATCAGAATTTTAGGTGACACCTCATGTTCTCCTGAAATTTCAGATATTCAACTAATTATTATTCAACTACAAATAATAAGATAAGCTGTAGTGCCACACGAGCCAAGAAATCAGGCTCATTTGTAAAAGTACGATGTCTCCAGAATTCTGATGATGACGTCTCTTGAAAATGAGGGTAAATTCTAAGGTAAGTGATCATTACTTGATTGAAATTTTCCATACACATTAATAATTTGCTGAACCTTAGAAATCTGGTAACATGGTAGCATTCTACAATCTGATTAAGTGCTCTGCTCATATTGCTTGCACTGAATATCCAGTAATGGTTAATACCTGAAAATGATCATTGAAATTTCACAGATTTTTAAATACTGCTATTTTATTATAACATTTGTGTGTATGTTGGAGATGATTCAGATCATCGTCCATAATAACTGACTGTATTTTACAAATGAAGCAATAGATTAAGGTTCCTTTTAAGCTTTATAACACTTTATTAGGACCACAAGTGTGAAATTCTTACCTTGATAGTAACAATCCGTATACGGTGCATTAACAAACTCCTTCAGATGACCCATTTTCTTCGCGATGTCCAGTAAGTGCTCCACTGCTTCATTCTTTCCATTTTTCAGATTTAACAGAGCCTTCAATAAAGCTGTCTTCCCATTGGGCCGATCTAAGGTTAACATGGATACAATCCTTATCATAACTCCTTTAGTCTTCACTTGGGGAGATCTAATCTAATGACATATATGATATATACACTAAATTATAGCATTGAAAGAATCTAGATTAATCTAAATGAATCTGAAAAATGACTGAAAAAGAGAGTATATGAAGCTTTAGAATGACGACGTATTGTAAAAAGTTGAATGAAGTTAGATGGTTTTAGCCTTCATGGTGTAACGACCTTGGTCTGTTTTGTTTTTTCTGCCTGTCTGTTTTTGTTTTCAAGTAAGTCTTCAAACTTGAAGCACCTTAGTTAGCCG
>JBBKCR010000080.1:7308931-7323379 GCA_037577295.1 Ladigesia roloffi | reverse complement strand
TATATGTCATGCTATGTAAACCCATCAACCAGACCTTTCTGAGACCTTTGTGTGTGTGTGTGTGTGTGTGTGTGTGTGTGTGTGTGTGTGTGCATGTGCGTGTGTATGTACGTCAGTAGCATGTGGTCAGTAAGGAAAAGTAGGGCAGAGCTAGGACAACAGATCCAGTTCATACACAAGCCAAGCAACTCCAGCAAGCACACAATCTGCTCTGAATCTGCAGCCAAAATCCCACAATTCACTTAGTTTTAGGTTAGATATGATTATTCTACAGAGCAAAAGTCTTAAGCACACATGCAAACAGTTTACATTTTTTCACAGCATGTGACGAAGTGCCTTCTGCTAGCAAAGTTAATAAAAATACAAAGATAGGAAAGCAGTAAAAAGTATCAAGAATTGATTAGTTAGAAGTAGACGTTTTTTGTGAGCTGGTAAGAACACAGTTTCAGTTCAAGATTTCTTCTCCATGTGTTGTTTGGATTTAAGAAATTTTATCTGCAACTCCTGATTGAATTCAGTGAAGGACTGACTGATTCAAACCAGGGGCCGGTGTAACTAAAGTAGTTTAGAATGATCTATGGGGTAAGATAGGTCTTAAGTTTGTATACAGACCAGTTATATGCAGGTAAGACTGTTTCACAAAAGTTAAGACACATTTTAGACTTAAAAGTCAAAATAGGTCTAATGTACCATGTCACTATGGTAACAGCAGAAAAAGAGCAAAGAAACTGAGAAAGAGATCTGTTTCCAAACAGCATTTTTCTTTTTGTAGTTGTATTGTTCAATACATTTCGTTAATAAAATGTCTTTACAGGTGCCGAATTCCTCCAAATTACAAAAGCTGCGTCCGAAATCACATGCTATATAGTATGCCCGAATTCATAGTATTCGAAAAACAATAGATGATATGTACCCAGAAGACCTACTACTTCTGCCAAAATTCTGTAGTAGGGATCCGATGGACACTGCACTATCCCATAAGGCAGCAGGAGAGGTGGCACCATATTAGAGAAAAAAAAACAGGGACCTGTTTAAGTACCTTAAGCAAAACGTTCCTTGTGGTTTATTAACACTTGTGAAAAAATGCCCTCTGTTAAGGTAGAAAATAATGCCATTGCATTAAATATAAAATTGCGCTGTTGTGACAACACAGGACACCTGACAACACCACCACAGTGGATGTAGTGTGTTCGAATTCCATTCATACTACCCTAATTTATACTATATAAAACATACTGTTTTAACAGCAGTACATTCAAATTCAAACCTAGTATCTACTCAAGTAGTTTGCGAATTTGGATTCAGCAATAGATTTTCCAAATGGGTGAAAGGTGCTGTGTGGTTAGACGTGCCTGTTTGTTCTGCCATTTTTTTTGTTTGTTTTGAAAAGAATCTTAAAATACCCACAATTCTTTGCGGTAGAGTACTACTTAAGGTAGTTGGGATCTCAAGTATGACTATATCCTATATCCAATTTATAATTACAGTCTAATTTTTACAAACGGCTTTCTGATAGAAACTACAAGTAATACTGGATTTCCACAAGGAACGCATTCACATACTGTGCATAATGTCACTATTTAATGTATAATGTTGTTTTCATGCACATTTCTTCAGGAATATCCTCTAGTTTTTCCACACATCTCAGCTTTTAAATATTATTTTCTGTGTTTTGCACAATACCAAACATGGCTGTAATTACACACCCTATACAGTTTGTTTGGGCTTCACTGCTTTTACAAACCTTTGTTAATATAACAGCTCCAGTTTTACAGAACTAGGGAATTTGTCCCCCATTTATGGCATTTGGCTAATGCTCTTATTCAGAGACACTTAGTTATTAGTGACAGGGACTGTCCACCTGGGGCAACTGAGGGTTAAGTGTTCAAGGACACAATGGTAGAAATGTGATTTGAACCTGCAACTTTGTGGTCATCATGTTCACAAGCAAGTGTAGTCTCTCCTCTTCTAGGAATGACATGTTGGAACATTATTGTGAGAATTTGTTTGCATTCACTCAGGAAAATGCACTTGATGCATTGTAGGGCAGCTGGTGGTCAGGGAGTTGCCCCTATGATCAGATGGTTGTGGGTTCAAATCCAAGTTCTGCTAGTGTCATCACTGAGGTACCCTTGAGCAAAGTACCACACTCACACAAAGCTCACAGGCACCCCTCATTGGTGGCAGCCCCTTGCTTAACTGCTTTAAATGCAGATAAATAATTTCACAATGATTCAAGTAGTTTAACTCACCAAAGTAAAATGAATACTTAGACATACTGTGTGCACACATACACGCAAGAAAACTCAGTTTCTACACACAAAACAGACAAACATATCACAATGATCTAGATCAGCTGAACTGCACGATATCAAAAGCTTGCCCAGGGCGCTCTGCAATCTGGGCCTTGGCACACAAGTATGGTTAGAGATAAAGAGCTTGTGTGTGTGTGTGTGTGTGTGTGTGTGTGTGTGTGTGTGTGTGTGTGTATATACATGTGTGTAGCTAAGCAGCCATAGAGGAGGGACTCGGGGAAAGGGAAGTGATTGTAAAGATTAAGGAGTGAGCTTATGTGCTGAAAATACAGAGAGAAAGAGTTAGAGGGAGAGAGAGAAGAGATAGAAAGTGAGAGAGAAAGAGAGAGATAGAAAGAGGGAGTAAAATAGAGAGAACAAAAGAGGGGGAGAGAGAGAAGCCAGACTAAACAAGATCAGATCAAAGTTCAGCCGACATGTTTGTCAACATCTGATAAAAATACAGAGAGTCCCTGAGGGTGTGTGTGAGTGAGAATGAGGAAGATACCTCTCTACAGGTTATCCTTACTTATGTTTGAGATGTTGTTAAACAGCACTGGTTGATGAATAAATACAACTTAAATATAATTTCTGACACTCAGTTACGTTATTATAACATTCTATTTTATATAGTTATATACTATATTTATCCATGATAGACATTTTGACTGGCACTGTCTATTCAGTCTTAATTATGGTCAATGCAGTTTGGGTCAGATTTGGAGAGAAATTGAGTCATTTTCAGACTCAATATTTATTTGGGTTGGGTTTGGGAACAAATTTGCATTGGATTCAGTCATGTTGGACATGGAAAGAAGATTTTCTGAGAAATACTTCATATCAGCTTAAAGCTCTCCTGCACAATACATAGTGTGTTTGGCCATTAAGTGTGTAGAGACTGATGATGTGCATTTGCGAAAAGGGTCAAATTGGCAGTGATGCAGTTGACCTTGCACTGTTGCTGTGTATGAGAGCAATAAGGAACATGCCTGGAGGAAACTTTGCTTCATTTTGAGACTGGTGTATATTACACTGGGGCCATGATTCTCTTGGGGGTAACTCAAACTTCAGTTGTTGGCCTTGGCTGGTGGAAAAACATTTCCTAAAATATACGTCCCACGACAATGAGAATGGGGAAGATAAAAAACACAGAAAAATCAATAAGTTAACTGAACAATCAGCTATGATGATAGCACCCATTTTGCCATTTTACTGGGCTATGAATAAAAGCATAATTCAACAACAGATTATTCCCCATGGGACTATTCAGACAAAGTGGGACACCCACCTGCAACGCCATAGCAATGATGACAGATACAATCAAACCTGCACAAACCTGAAACACCACAGCAATCCTCTACAGATAGCAAGCAGTAGGAAGCACTACAGATGTCATAGAACCACCTGAGAATGTCTGAATACATTTCCAATACTACCATAATTATTAGGCAACACCCTAGCAATCACCTAGCATAAAATAAGACCTGCTACTAGTGCTGCACGGGTCGACTCGTAACACAGGTTGACCCATGGTTTTGGCAGGTTCAAGTCAGCTTATTAAATAATTTGTGTAGACATAACTGGGGTGGATCAAAAAGAAGTGCTCTGTAGTTCTTTAAAAATGTATCAAAATATTGTGGATTGGAGCAGTTTCATGTAAAACAATATTTTCACAGAGAGGTATTGATACAACCTAAATCAAAGTGCATTTGTTTTTTTTTTTACAACTTTTTACTTTCTGAATCTGATAATCAATAAAACTCAGAGAATACCTTTTTATTCTGTCTTTCTGTGTGGCCTGGTACAGACCGATACCGGCCTGGTGGCTGAGGACTGTTCTAGGTGATAGCGTGACATCAACACCACTACATATGAACAATCAACCATCCAATGACAATCAAATACTTTTTCTTTCTGTTTCACAACATAAACATTAAAACTGCAAAAATCCTACCATGGGACTTCTTTCAGCAAAGTAGGAGGCAAGGCAGTCAAAGTGCCCATTCCGTGGTTTGGAGCTCCACTTGGGGAAGGAGCTGACGTGCTGCCCTCCGCCATGAATGCTGGAGCCACGTTTCAATCATCCCACACACTGAGGGTTCCTTTGAGAACCTTTTTTTTTTATTATTCTTACCACAAATTCTCAGTAATGGTTAAAGCAGTTGCTCTTGAGGGACTCTGTAATCTGGGAATTGACTGTTCTCCATGTATACCTGATACTTGTGCACTTAATGGAGTGTTAGGTTTGCCAGTGGATTTAAAAAAGACAGCACAGCAGATTATATTCACAACTGCACACACACACACAGACATACAGCTGTTTTATATAAACACTACCATAGCACATTTCTTGGCAGGATGTCAGGTGATATTCTTAGAACATCTGACTCTGATCAGTATAGGATTCATTGATAGCTGTGGCCTGCAAATAGAGACGTCTTGGACTGAGGGATAACACAGGATGATACAAACAACACCTATTATTTAAAGATATGTTTGTGTATATAAAACCAGTGTTCATTTGATGGTTCACGCTCATTCAACTCTGAAGGTCAACTCTGAGCTCTCCAGCACAGGGATTTTCACATTCAAATTAAATAGCACAAAGAGAACAAGAGAGATTAGTAAATTTCTTCAAATTCCAAAACATACTGCCTCAGTTATTTAAAAGTGATGTTTTGGCTGCTGAGGGTTAAACTAAAAGATGAGCTTATGTTGCTAACAGTTTAATGCAGTGCTCTGTGCCTTATATCATGTGTGCTTTCTCTTGAATCAAAGAGTTTAATAGAGAACATGATCACTGTTAGTAAATGTCCCAAACACCTTTTTCAATCTTAGTCAATACAGTCTTTACTTGCGCATTAAGTTGCGGAATTTATAACTTGTCTGTTCATGGGTTTGTTGTGACAATGTTCAGTAGTATTTCAAACATTTAACATTACTATTTCACCCAGTTGTCACCAGCTAGAACATCTTTAACAAACAACTTCTGTGAGCTTCAATATGCTAAAAGTGACAAACAATTAAAAGGGAACTTCAGATGTTTCAGAGTGTGCACACCATCTGCGGACATTTGAGGGTTGATGGTAACCATTAAACTCCAGTGACCAGTCGTGATTCTGTGCTGAGCTGTATGCACACAGGTCTAGCCTTCTTTATCATACCTACCGTATCTCTTGAAAACCAAGGACAGCGACGTGGACAGTCCAAGACAGAGCCAAACCATAACAAAATTTCTGTTCCCATCTGCTTGCACGAACAAGGATTTGTCTACTCGTTCCTGTCGGACGTATTCAATACGGGCAGGAAAAGAGGGGATGAGGAAAAAGCTGTGACTAGCCTTGTGTTCTGAAGGTCAGGAGGACTACAGGGTGTAATTTCTGGTTCAGTGGGATTACAGAGAAAGAGGAAAGACAAATAACAACCCAGAAAAAAACAGCACCAGTAAACGCAACACGCAGGCGATGGAAAACTAAGATTAGCCCCATGAAAACATTGCACAGATGTGAAGGACATACTCATGAGGAAAAACAGTTAACATTGAGGTCGGAAGGTAATCAGTCGTGCTGACAGAATTGTTTCTTCAGACAACACTACACTTGCTGATCTTTTCTCAGGGCAGGTCATAGAGCTCCGAAGCATAGGCTTGTTTTACAATAAACAAGGGCTGTCCTGATTAATCAATTTAGTGCAGTTACTCCAGGGAAGGTGCTCTAGTCATGCACAGATTAACTCTTAACTCACGTGGCTTTTTTGCTCCAAATTTTATGTTTGACTTTCGCTGGTTTGTGCAGCTACATAATATGAATGAAAAGTGCTATTTAAAAAAACTCATTATGATTACAGCATACTTCTATCTGTCCAACTTTCTGTCACTATAAGAAATAGGATTGATGCCTCTTTTCCAATAGAAGGGACAATATGAAGAGACTTTTTACACAATATTTCTCAGGTAAGTGTCGAATGGCTCTTTCTCGTCAGATGGACTCAAACTTAGCTTAAGTTCTTTTTGGAGACAGCAAAGCCAAAATCATTGCTTATTTACTCCACATTTTGCTGGCTGATTTAATTCACTGATATTAAATATGGAGGTTGAAGTTCACACACTCTTTATGTTCTCTTCAATTAGAACTGAATACTGATCATGTTTGTTTGTTTACTTAATGTTTTGTATGAATGTCATACAAAAGTGCAATTTAATATTTTTTAAATATATATGTATATTTGCATAATAAAGCAACACACGCTATACTTCTGCACTAATATTTGTACAAAATTTTAATACAGTACATCTTACACTTCAATATTTTCTATATTTTCGTTTTTTGTATTTCTATACTATTCTACAGTTTTTCCCAATTCTGCTGCTCTTAATTTTTATACTGTCACTTTCTGCCGTGCCAAACAAATTTCCCACTTGTGGGATATATCTTATATGTGTACCTGACTTCAGTACTGTTTCCTAAATTACATTTATACCATTACTGACTCCTGAACTACATTAATGCCATTTCTGCTTTCTGAACTACATTAATTCCATTACTGTTGGTGTAGCATACAGTGGAAAAGTAAAAAGTGCTGGAAGTGGGTATATTCATTAAGTCTAGCAAAAAAAAGCTATGATAGTAGTTACGTGTCCTCAAAATGTGATTTAGACACCCAATCAACCACATAAGCGTGTTGGGAGCAAATGTGCGCCCCAACTTGTTATGTCGTAAAGCTAACCCAGAACTATTACTTTTACTCTGAGGCGCTATGTTTGTCCAGGTTGCTGCCTCTCTATCGTTCCAGTGACAGAAGGGCCCCATACATCAGCCCTGTTGGACTTCAGCTCTGTTTTGGAGAGAATGAGCAGACTTGATTTGTAGCCTGACCACTGTTTGCTCCCTCAGAAGCTGTGGGGGGAGAAGGGGAGGGGCTCAGGCCCAGCATGGCACACCCTTAATGGCTGCACTCACTTGGGTTGAAGCCTCCGGGGAGGGGCATGCTGGGCCTGACTGTTTATTTTCAGTGCGTAGAAGGAACGCCCCCACCAGGAGCAGATCTGCTTTTATTGTCAGCCCGGCAGGCTGATTGATGAAGAGATGCTCGATTAGCCTAATGTTACAGTTTTGAAGCTTCTATTGTTTTCTAGTCCCCCTTGGGTCAATCAGTTTGTTGGCAATGTGACATTTACTCTAATAGGTTTAGAATTAAACATGTGACAGTTCAAGAATTGAACTCTTGATAAATTCTATTCACAATAATCGATGCACCTTTCATCATGAATGAAGGGATTGCGATGATGCTGCATTTAATTCACTACATAAGAAAAGCATATATGTAGTGCTCTAACTTGTAACTATACAATTTTTGCTGACTATCATATTGATTAATCAAAATGCAGAACAGCATATCCAATCAGAACAGTTAAACATTTTTTAATTACAATTACAGATAACTTTACCAAACAATACATATTGTGGTGTGAATATGCCTGTATATGACTAATTTTACTGCATTTGTAGTGCTACAACAAATAAAGTTAATCCTGATAGATCTAGTCCCAGATTTATACTCTTAATAAATGTATGTATTGGCATTGCAGATATTTACATGAAAATTGTCAAATAACATATATATTTGTCAAATAACAAATATATTCCCCTAGTGGTGATTTAAATACTTCATGGAACACTGTATAAAATTTTAAAAGCTAACACAGAGTGCTGTTTCAGAAACCGAACATACCCCTGTATGTCCAGTAGTGAATCAAGTCCAATAGCTTTGGGCTTGATTTGCTGCTCAGACACAAAGACATGTTAAATAGTTCTTACTTCTTGTCAAGAATGGTGACCTGATGGGCTGGAATTCCCAAAAGTGCACAGCTGTCCAGGAGCTCCTTTCTGCGCTGGACACCTTGGTTGTAGTAGTTTCCTGTTGCACAAGTGATTAAAGGTAACTTCCAAGATCATATTTCATGCCATAGATTTTTCAACTTCCACACATTTGTTGAATTTTTTTAATTACAAAGGAACACTTTAAAGGCTTGGTTATATAAAGAATATGCTAGTACAGTAAACTTCTGTTTATTTGCAGTTCATTCAGTCATTCAGGGATTTTTTCTTAGAACCGAACTAATAAATGTTTGCAGAAACTGCCATATATTTGAGGAAACCACAGATATCCACCGCACTATTGTCTTGTTGCCGAATGGTTTATTTATTTTTTTGTTTCTATTGTGCATATTACCCATGACAGCCAGAGCCTGACGTTTGCTGTGTGCCTTCCAAATGTTTTGAAAGAACAACTTTCTTAATAAATAGTTAACGTGATTTCTGTCTGTTAAGCTACAATTCTCAATAATGCTCCATTTAGATGAAAACAGGGCCATAGACTGTATTAAGGCTAACAAACTTAAAAATAACATGACATATAAATAAGTTAATATGGTATTACATGAATCATCCCAGCCCTGTCCCATGGTGTATCATGGGATATCCTTATATATCACACAATATCCTTATTCCCTGTTATGGTTTGGCTCAAAGGATATTCTATGTATGAATATTAATAGTAAAAGTGAAAAAGTAAAAAATATAGTATAAGACTGGTAGGTTAGATACTGTGATAATAAAAGACTAACTTTGAGGCTATGCCAACATACATCATATATCTGCCTCTCCGACTCACATCAGTGTTTTGTGTAAATAGCAATCTTAACATTGCACAGAATACTTTTTAAAGAGTTTTATTTTGACCATATAATTGTATTTCATATTTTTCACATCTTTGTGGGTTTGTGTGACTGGATAGCATAAGCAAGCAATTAAGCCTACTGTTTCTGACACTTAACTACATCTCTGAAGGCTACTTTTGGAACTTTTTGACACATTGTATAAAATGATTTCAATGCTTATCATGCTGCTTTAAGATAGGGATGGTACTCCCCATTTTTGGCAAAAGTTGTGTTAATCAACACCATAATTTTAAAACTTCCAACTGTGTTCCTGGAATACGGTACTTTACAGATCATGATCGATTCTGTTACAGTTGCACATTTCAGATCTTGTTTACACTTTCATTTATTCAAATTTAATTTCATTCAAATTTATTTTTCTACATTTTTAGTTTACTTACCTCTAGCCTTTACTTTTCTCTTTCATTCATTTTAACAACAGTACTGTGCAAAACTCTGTAGAACACTTTGGATGAGCAGTGAGATTGTTTTACTCATTTATCTGACTAAATATACTCAAATATACAAAATAACACAAAAAATAATAAATACAAATAATGCTGTACTACTGTAAAGTTTTTTATTTATTCAATATATCAGCGTGTTCCATGTGGAAGCCCAGTATTACTTGTAGTTTCTATCAGAAACCTGGTTTGACTTAATCGGTCCTTTATTATTTAAAATCAGAAGCTACTAATGGAATGTCACAAATCCAAACAATGGCTGCAGGAGAAATCTGGAACCAAACTTGTATTTTTCTTACCAGCTCACATATATCAATGACTGTTGACTAAGATTTTTTAATCTTAATGCTTATAAATTTTTCATTTTGTTTCATTTTAAAGCTGTGGTCCAGACAGATGAATTACCAGTGGCTACATTTTATTGTTTATGTATTGGCACTGGCAAATACCCTATGTGAACAAAAGAATTGGGACACAGCTGTTTTTTTAGGGCTTGGTCTAGGCCCCTTAATTCCAGTGAAGCGTAATCTCAATGCTTCAGCAGAGCAAGGCATTTTGGACAATGCCATTATTCCAACTTAATGGACACATTTGAAGAAGAACCTTCCCTATTCCAGCATGACTTTGCTCCAGTGCACAAACCAAGCTCTATAATGACATGACTGAATAAGTTTGGTGTGGAAGAACTTGACTGGCCCACACACAGCCCTGACCTCAACTGTATCGAGCACATTTGGGATGAACTGGAACTGATATTGTGAGCCAGACAATCTCTCCAACATCAGTGCTTGATCTCATGAATGCTCAACAGAATGAATGGACACAAATTACAACATAAATAGTCAAAAATCTTGTGGAAAGCCTTACAAGAATGGAAGATGTTATAGCTGCAAAAGGGGGGACAAACTCCATATCAATAATGCCTATGTATTTGGATGTAATGTTATTACAATGTCGGGTGGTGTGATGATCAGGCGTCCCAATATTTTGTCAATGTTGTATATGTTCATTGAACTGTTCAGTGACTTGTTTAAAGTGGAAATGCTTAGAAAGAGGACAGTTTTCGAGGAGGGTTGAGGTAAGATTTTGGAGTAGCTGTAGACGTACCTGAGGACAAGCACAGCAAGTGAACAGATGCATTTTTTTCAACGAGTTTTAAAAGAGAAGGAGAGAAAAACATGCACTCGTCGTCTGGATGTGCTGTCACGAGAAGAGCACGGACAGCCTGCTCTCCTTCAGAACTCCTGGAGTTGGACGGGGACACTTTTGCATCCTTGCTGCAGCTTACATGACGATAACCACCTATCCTTCGTGCTCTGTTAAATATTATTTTAACAGAAACAAAGTAACCAAGACAACAACAACAACAAACCACCCAGACCAAAACACACATGTCTCCCGCTTCACAAAGCAATCCGGCCGGAAAACCACCCTGCTCACGAACCACTAAAGGTTCCAGCTGCGGCTCTCATTGTGCTAAAAACAGAAAAGATTGAAAAATGATGTACCGTTGCAATATTTCGTTAAACTACGAGCAGCACGGTGACAGAATGTTAACAGTGTGCTTCTGTTGTGAACGCTCTGTGTAACATTATTATAACAACACGTAGAGACAAATAACAAGAATATTTATGCTGCATATTTTCGTCAATGGTGAACCTCTTTATGGGGTGTTTTAAAACAACACGCAGGTGATGCAGAAGCTGCTTTGCAAGGAAATGGGGTGCTTTAAAGGGTTTTGGGTGGTGGAGCTTCGTAGGAGCCTGTGGGGAAACTTTTTCACGTCACACCGCGTTGTCCTGGCAGATAAACACATAACAAGAAAACAGAGTGGCAATTATAGGGCACAGATAAAAGCAGGAGTGGCTTTATTAGTAAAACATACTAGGTACGTCGATTTAAATCGTGGTATTATGCTGAAATGGATGTTTAAATTGAAGGGAAATGTGTTACAGTGTTTGTACTGCTGCTAGGACAAATAGCACCGTGGTGGTGGCTGTGCAGAAGATCAGTGTCTGCCACACTCGAGCAGTCCTTCAGAGGAGAAGGTGGAGAAAAAACATTTTTTCTAATATAAATTCACCTTTTGTACAGGTTGTGGGAATATACGAGGCCATGCGGTGAGTCCAATATATTTTCTGCTGCACCTTTGGGTACGCTTGTGTGTAAAAGGCTGATTTTAAATAGCCTTGTTTTTAACGCACCTCTCTGAAGTTCCGAAGCTCCGTTAGCTTAGCTGGCTAAAGATGGCGACTCGATTTGGAAACCAAAGGTGAGATGTGCTTCAGAGGCACATTTCGTTCAACAATTATGATCTACGTTCTCAGATAGGTCTGTATATAAACTCTAGATGCATTTCGAACCCTTCCAAGCCACGTAGAACCCTCTATCGAGCTTCGTTATCTTTCAACGAGCCCAATAACGACCGTTAGCCTCAGCCTCAGGACTGGAGTTGGTTTCCTGTTCTCCAGTTCTGTAATGTCTACTGTCTAGTTCCACCTTAAAAACGCATAGGCAACATTCATGACTCTACGAGCCTCATTGCAGCAGCTGCTGCTTTTAAGGTGGAACGGAAAACTAGTAGAAGAAAGCTAACGTTTAGCTTCTATCAGAAACCTGGTTAGACTCCTCACCAGCTGGCAAAATATCATCTACCTTTTTACAGCATAAATCTTGAGATGCTTTACAGCGTTCTTAAAGTTTGCATTTTTTATGTTTACTTTGCCAGCAGAAAAGCACATTATCTTACACAATATGGGTTTGAACAATTTGCATAGGCGCCTAAGACTTTTGCACATGACTGTATATTTTATAGTCTCATATATATGTTTCAGAGGCACATTTTAGTATATGTGTGACAAATCAAGAATCTTGATTTTAAGTAAGTGTTTATTGTACTTCATTTTTACGTTCAAAGAAATACACATTTTATTGACACTGTTCGTAGAAGAACGTTTTCTATTCCAACATGACTGTACCCCAGTGCAAAAAGCAAGGTCCATAAAGACATGGTTGGATGAGTGTGGTGTGGAAGAACTTCATGCTGTAGCTCATGTCAGAGTAAGGGGATTCTCCAGCATTTGCTTGCCAAATAATCCCCTAATGTTAGCAGACTTGTCTTGATATGTCCAGGCTGTCCAAACCAAGATAGATAGTGGTCTGTAGAACGGATATTTAGAATATTCAACCCTTCTACACTCATGTTAACATGTGAGAAAGCTCTTCTCTGGGTGTTAAATGTTCAACCAGTGCCCTAGTTAGAGTAGTGTCAATTTGTCATACTTGAACACACCACAGAGTGTGGTCAGTGTGAAATTCTTTGTTGCATTTAACCCATTCAGCCAGGAAGCAGTTTCCAGCCAGGACCACAGTGAATTTGCTCAAGGGCACCTCAGTGGTCCCACTAGCAAGGTTCGAACCCCTTTCTGATCGCAGGGCAACTCCCTACCCACCGGGCCACCAGCTGCACAGCGAGGCTGCTGTCCAGTGAAAGCGAATCTATGCAAACTTTCCCTCTTTTCTCCTTTAGAGCACCTAGAATTGTGTCCTAGGACTGTATGCATACAGACACCAAGTAGGTGGGCAAGCGACTATTCTAAAACAAGCCTACATCAGAATCTGTATATTTATTGTTGTTGTACAAGTACAGCTAGAGTGGACACAGGCCAATTTGAATAGAAGCTACATTTCTACATGCAAGATGAAAAAGATAGATAAAAAAATGTGTGAAAATATAAAAAGCAAGGTGTTCATGTCACATGGAAGTTGTGATTGCTTGTAGAAACTTTTTCACTGTGGTCCGCAATTGCACATGGAGTTGTATTATAAAATGAATTACGATAAAAATATGTCCTATTGAAGGAAATATATAGCAACATTATGAAGGCGTCAACAAACAGAATGCTCTGGTGGTCTGCTCTTGCAGATCTGTGCAGATAGTTGCAGAGGGTGTGTTAACGTGACCAGGTAGTGTGCAGTGGGTAAAAACTGTTGCTAAGTATGTTGGTTCAGGGAAAAATGTTAGATAATTACCTTTTTTGTCTCTTGTATGGCTGCTTTCATTTTTCCTCAGTTAAAACATCTATGTTGAATTCAAGCTGGGTTTTTGAAGCCACATGCCTTGAGGTCTTGGGCTGCATTTTGTTTTTGTTGTTTGTTTTACAGATCTCATGTTTCTTTTGCAAACAAACTCTCATACACAGATGAATACATTGTGGTCTTTCTATGCCGTTCATTGCACAAATGTGAAAATATCTTTAGGTCTCTGTGCCTAAAGATATGTTCAGTGCACTATAACAGTATGGAGATTAGCATATTAGATTTTACATGAATAGATGTCTTTACAAATTAGATCTGATTTTATTATTAATCATATAAAAATATGATTATTTTTATGGATGAGGCTGGTGAAGCTTAAGCCATTGTGTATTTAACATTGCGTGATGTGTATATGTTTACACACTAGCGGATTAGCATAGTGGATATCTCCACACTAATTGTGAATTTTACCACTCTGTGTGAATAAGGGAGTCTTGATCCTTTTCTGCCAAACATGCTGATGTACTGGCAATCCCAACCAACTTACCTTTCTAATCCAATTAGCTCACACACTAGACCTGATGACCCAATGTGATGCATTAACTAGCTCATTAACTCATTTTCATACCTCTGGCCATTAGTACTACTATTCCATTTTTAGTATTCCTTCAACACTGACTGATGTACATAGCCTCTTTTTTCCCCACTTGGTTACCGTCCTGGGTCACTAATGCTGTGTGGCCTGAAGTATGCCCTTCATTGACCTTGTAAACTAAGCCATGCTTCTGTTTGTGAATGATGGTGTCATTGCAGGGAATCAAATTTGAACCAGAATCAATCAACTCTAGAATCTCTTTGCCACCTGAGCTATCGAGGATCTATGGGTTTTATTACAAATTGAAAGTAAAAAAAGTAAAGAACCCCCCACACAAAA
>JBBKCR010000080.1:7268913-7297943 GCA_037577295.1 Ladigesia roloffi | reverse complement strand
GTGGCTCGTGACGACACACTGATGTCTTAAGACATGAAACGATCGTTTTTTTGTGAGAAACTGAACAGTATTTATATCCTTTTTTACCTCTGGAAGACGACCGTCTCGAGCCCCCTGTGTAAGCACTTTGGCGTAGGATACGCAAACGCCGTAAGTGATCTGTTGCATGAATACGTCACTCGTTGTTAACGCAGAGCACAGAGATTCCGGCGTTTGTGTATCCTAGCTCGAGAAAATGATATAAATCAGCAGATCAGTGCTCAAAATATAGAAGTGTTTTGCTCTGTCTTTGAGGTACATTAGACAAGTGATCGGGACATTGTCAGATACAAGAAATGGCATAGCACCTAAAAACGTGTCCATTATATCCATTAGTTCTCCATTCCAGACCATTCAGTGTACAGAACCCAAAAGCTTAAGCCATGCCATCTGTAGCCAGATTCTGAAGATGAGGGTTGAAGTACAAACTTTTGCCTTAAATGGTAAAATTCACTGTCTTGAACGGCCAACAGTTTTGTAATTGCGGACTTTAGATTTTGTAGAAAACCCTGTTGTCTTTATACTGTAATCAGTCCTTTTTCCTCATTTAGCTTTTTACAAGTTTTAGCTTTAGGTTTATTTTCTTGTAGTCAGCAGTGTGGCTGGACCCTGAGGGTTCCTTTTACTACTCTACCTATGTACATTTGACAAACCATTTGAAGAAAACAGACCTGTAATAATGTCTTAGTCTGATTGGGACTGGCCTTTGGGCAGGGAAATCTTTGGGATGTAGAAGAGCGAGTTTTCTCTGCTACGTAACACTCCCAGCATCAATCTCCAGATTTTGCTAAGCAGGTCTGCAGAAACAACAGCGGTGTCATTTCTCTTCAGCTCAGCTGGAGCCCTGAGTGCTGACACGGCTCTGCTCCAAACAGACTTCTGGCTGGAGCTTTTTGTACTTGTACGGAGTCCCATGGGACCACTTCAGCATGCGGGAGGAGAGGTCTGCAGAAAAGGGGAGGAAGCAATAGGCAAGGATGGAAATAGAGAATGTGAGAGAGAGAGAGAGAGAGAGAGAGAGAGAGAGAGAGAGAGAGAGACAGACTGCGCCCGTACTGGTAGCTTGTTGCACTGTACTAGATTACATACAGATTGGAAAAAGTGCATGTGTGTGTACAGGGTAGGTGGACACCCCTGCTAGTGCACAGCACATTGGTACATCCCACTCCCTCCAACAGGAGCTAGAAAGTTGGCGAGCGGCTGTGAGTGCCAATCAAAAACGGCGCTGTGCTGGGCCCGGGCTGGGCTCCAATCTCTCTCGCTCGCCGCCCATCACCTGGCCTGACCCTGTCACCCAGATTAAAGCCGACTGGCTTTGTATGCGTGTGTATGTGTGAGCGTGCAAGAGAGAGAGAGGGAGCTACAGAGAGGTATCGTGCTTTGGAGCTGCCTTATTGTGAGCCAATAACATGCCGTGACAGCGAGGGGTGTAAGAGTTCCCCGGCTGACTGCAGCTCCAGATTGGACGAGTGGCTCTGCGGCTGCCACCATGCTGCGTGCGCACGTCCCTGCGTGGCCGCTGCTTCCCCTGCTTCCGTTCCTGCTGCACTCAGCATGGCCGAGCTCCCGAGGATACCGTGCTGGGATTTGTAAATGGGCCAAAAGTGACTTTTCCTGAGTGCTGGATACTGACAGATGAGCGTGGAGATATTGTGTGTGAGAAAGTAAGTTCAGCAGTCCTGCTCTAGCTCTGTCCCTGACACATTCTTTTTTCCAGTTTTTCCTCTTGTGTGCTCAGCCTTTGTTTTATGTCTCTCACACGTAGTCTTGTGTACTTTGTTGCTCACTCTTCCTCGTTTATAAATGTCCTAGGCTTGCCCTGCCCCCTTCTCTTTCTCTCTTCTCTCGTCTCTCTTCTCTCGTCTCTCTTCTCTCTCGCTCTCTCTCTCTCTCTCTCTCTCTCTCTTTCTCTCTCTCTCTCTCTCTCTCTCTCCTCTCTCTCTCTCTCTCCCCCCTCTCTCTCGCCCTCTCTCCCCTTGACCAGTGAAGTCAGAGGGCTCAACTTCCATGTACTAAAAAATACCTTCCTCACAGCTTTCTATGAATGCAGATAAGTTACTAGTTGCACTTTGTATTGGAGAGAACAGAACATTAATGTGTGTTATTAAGGGAATTTAGATTTTTTTTGGTTGTTGTTTTCTCTTTGTGATGCCATGTGCTCGACCTGACTGCCAACTGAAATTTAGGCCACAGGCCACTCTGGATTTCCCTTACTAGTTAACCTTTTACAGAATTAACCGGATCTTTCATACGTTCTGCTGTTCTTAGCTGGGAGTAGAAAGGTCAAAGTAGTTTACTGGAAACTGCTTTATGCCTGTGTTTTTTTGTTTGTTTTAATCAGAATGGGCTATTGCTTTCTCTCTGGGAGATTAATGTTCAAAGATGGCAGACTAAGTTGCTTTAGAGCAAGCACATCCCTCAGTGATCTCCAAGATTCTGACACAAGTTAACTGGACTGCCATTTGGGTTGCTTGACGAAAGGTCTGGGGAGTGGGTGGTTTTCAAATTCCTCTCCCTTTAGTATCAAAACGATGGCTAAACTGATGTCTTGACTTGGCTTGAGACCTTGTACTATATAAACATTAAATAACATTTTATGGCAGAGTTTGAGTGTTTGAGTGTTTCTTCAGAGCCTTACAAACAAACTCCTTTTCACATTGGAATGTGGATTTGCAGTAAAACCAAGTCAGAGAGCTGTGATCACAGAGTCCTTCCAAAAGCTGTTTGGAGGCTTTTGGCTTGTGAGCCTGTCATTTCCTAATTCAAATATGTGCCTGGTGAATCAGCAGAAAAGAGAATCTCAAAGCCTACAGCTTGAACGCTAAAGTAGAGGAGAGAGTCTCACAAAGCAGCTTTCTGTAACCTTTAAATACTTTTTCACAGAACTTCTATCTCTTCTGTATTTCCACATTCAGACGTGCTTTAGATTAGGACAAATTTATATTCCCAAAAGTTAAGTGTATCGAAACTATTCCTCACTATTAGCGTCGGGGTCTTAGTCATCTTGTGTGAATTTTGTTCTAGAATACTGAGGCCATTTGTGTCATATGAAAGGTGTTGCCAATGTAGTGACTCGTAAATTGTGTGGTGTGAAATAGGCTTTAGCAACATCTGTGTGGAAGAACGCTGGCAAAAGCTGGGAGTGAGGAAGAGGCCAGTTGGAACATCTTTGCGTTCCAACACAAACACTACCATTCCAGGTCCTGCACTTTACCGGGACTGTGATTAGAGATACATAATCAAGAATCTAATCCTGTGTTTAGACTGCTGGAGGAGGTTCCGCCCCTTTTGGGTGGGTGTTGGTTTGCAGTTAACATGGGATCATTAGCTGAAACGACTGTGTTGAAATGGAGAAAGCTCTCCAAATCTGCATCAAGATTATGCTGTTTATTACCTTAAAATAAAACATTACGTATGAATTTATGGGGAATGTGGCAGTATAAAACTAATGATTGAAATCTGTGAAGTTTGTTTAATAATGAGTTTTTCTGTTATCTAGGCACAGTTTCTCATATTTTATTTGGTTCAAATTGCAGTGCCTGGATTGGAGCACAGTAAACATAATTTTTCTTGCTTTCCTAGCACTTAAAGTGTAAACATAGCACTTAAACATATAGCATCAGTTTCCCAGAAAGGGATTAAACCTATACTTGGACTACCATTTCCTTTTCATTGGAAAATCTCTATTCACAGCACTACGTAATCCAGGACTAGGCTTAATCCCTGTTTGGGAAACCGACCCATAAAGCACTACAAAAATGAAGTCAGTTTCAACAACATTGAAGTAATCATAACAAGTATGATTACCTCACACTTTCCCTTGTTTACTCTTGTCCAAATTCTCCAGCTAGCTAGGTCTCTCCTATCCCACTCAAGAAGATATCGTTCCTCTGAGTGAAGCCCCACAGTATCATATTTGGACAGCTTCACACACTTGAATGCTAATGCTAATTGCTAATTCCATTATGTCCGCTAACAGACACCTGTTCTGGCCTCTTTGGAGAGTTGCTTCCACCCTGAGAAACTGAAGCCAATTATGTTCTCTTGGACACCCGGCCATGGATGACCGTGTCGTTGCTGGGGGCTGAACTGTCAATCAGTTGACAATAGTTCCAGTGCCAAAGGAGTCACACCACTCGGAAGCCCTCTATTTGTTCATTTTAGGGGGAACACTGATTGGCATATTTTGTTTGATTTCTCTCCGAATTACAAAAATGGTCAGGGATTTAATTGTTTTATTCCAATCTTTCATCATTCAAATAATAAGAAATACCCCCACGTGACTTAAAATGACTCCCACCAACCCTACTTCCTATGGCAGCCACAGAAGCCCACATGACACATCCTATTTTAACCCCTGAATATGAACATTGGCAACTGAGCAAGGACGGATTTCTTAGCGCAGCCCAAGGACTCATAAGGAACATAAAGATGACATAAGCATCATCTCTTTTCTGAGCTTTGCCCAAGTCACACTTTAGCCATTTGCTGTTTGCACTTTTCTTATTACGGCGCTTCACTTACTTGGCCATTTTTCCACACTGTTGCAAGGCCCTCTTTAAATAGTTATGTTTTGTTGTGATTTCACAATTTTCGGTTCTATTTAGTGTCTCACTCTGTGCCTTTTAATTCCCATTTTCCCACTCACTCTGTCTGTCCACAGTTGAGCTTTTGACATTCCTTGGCCCCATCTGGTGTCCGCATGGGTTGTTTGGCTTGGCTGCGGCAGCCTTGTTCCCTCAGTTCTCTCTCTTTCGTGGAACGGCAAGAGGAGGGGTGCAACTCCTCCGTCCCTTAATGTGTGCCAAAAACCATGATAAAGGTCCTGTGGCTGTTTGCTCTTAACACTTGCATGAGAAAAACATTCTCACCACAAGTCGACATGAGCTTTAAAGTATATGTAGAATGCTGCTCAGTAAACACTTATCTCTTTCTAATATCAATGTCAGTATCTCTGTACGGGCATGCCTTCTTCCCTCCATTGTGCCAACACCAATTGGCAATAAGATGAGATATATTCATTGGGGAAGTTCTGTTCATTCTCATTCAGAAGTCACTTTAACTCTGTAACCTTGTCCCTCGACACAATTGTGTACTGAGTGCTTAGACTGGCTGTCTGCAGCTTGAGTTAGCAAGTTAACCATGACATTGACCCCATTTCTTTTTCCGTTGGAAGAGGTTTTTAGAGGGGGAACCTTCAGCTGACCTGAGCTACCTTCAGTTTAGCTACCTTGTATCCAAACAGTTGCTGTCCAGTGGCATGCATACATAATGCCCTGCCAAGATTAGGCTAAAACCTTTTTCACTTGTCGCTTTTAATGATTTATATGGACTCCTCCATTACCAAGGACAAGCTGACCATGCATAGTTGCTTCTATGGCAATAATGAGCCTGAATGTGAGATTGTGTGAACTTTGCCGAAAGTTGATTGTAGTTGTTTGCATCATAATCTTTCCTCTGATAAACTTCTTATTCCTTCATATTCAGAGGGCCATGAAAGAAAATAATATCTTTTTATGCTGTGCTTTAGCTACTCACTGAAATTGTAAATCAGGGTTTGGCTGAATTGTCATGAAGAATTATGGGGAATGAACACTGAAACTAAGTATAAACTTGGCTTTTTTGGGAAGGGGGTGGAAAGGCAACATCTGTATATCTGTTTGACTAACTGGTGTATATATGTTACATGGACCTCTGGAAGATCAACTGATTCTATTTGATGTAGTGGTAAGATGAGCTGGTCTAACAGTGGCACTAAATATGCATTGACTATAAGCAATTTTAAGTAAGCAATATGTTCTAATAAATAAAGCAGATTAATTGAGACCTCAGTCATGCTGTTGGGACACAGCTGATTCAACTCATTATCTAAGAAATGAGCTTCTTGTTGGCTGTTCCAGGTGTGTAGTGTAGAGAAGTCATGCAGTGTTTGAATCATATGGCCATCAAGGCATGGGTTATGTTTGTAATTCAAAGTAGGGGTTATTATTTGTACATTTTAAAATTAGGTAAACTTAATTTACCATTTCTAGAAAATCACACTGTATGCTAGGTTGTAGTAGGGAAGGGGTTTCTCCTATGTCATCCATAGTTGGCCCATATCTCATCCTCTATTTACCAAGATGTAAGTTTTGCCATTGCTATTCCCTAGCAGCGTGTTTGCTCCAGGAAGGGTGGGGTTGTGTTTAATGCTGGGTAGCATCACAGCATCTGCCATGTTGTTTTTATTTTTCTATAAGGGGTCATCTGAGCACATGTAGCTTTAACCCAGTCACTGGGCCGCCTAACGCCTCGTGTTTCTCTGATCTGCCTTAAGTCCTCTGTAAAGCCTTTGCTTTCTTGGCCTCTTTGAACTGAGTATTGTCAACAATGAGTCCATTGTGATTTGGGAGCCTCTGTGAAGTCTGTTCTTCCAGACAACCTTGTCCATGTGAACATCATCAAAGGGCCTCATTGCGCTAATCTTATCTTTGTAGAGTGCACCAACTGACCATCCGTCTTTATCCCTTTCGCGTCTTGTCTCTCCCTGTTCTGGGAGTTCTGTAGAAGAGGGTAACCTCTGGGCATTCATGGTTTCTCTATACTCATCTTAATGAGCCTCCCGTATGTGTTGTGTTCCTGTGCTTTGATGGCATTATTAATTTTCATTTGCGTAGGTTTGACCTTTATCTCACATGTACTCTGGGCAAATCCCATCGCTGGCCCAGCCATTTAGACTGATACCAACTACATTGGACAATGGAGAGATGTGTCCAGTTTCTGCAAGCTCCAGGGTGATTAGGCCAGGGATGCGAAGGGCCACTTCCCCCACAAATGGATAACACCAGGCCAAGTTTAATATCCACTTACATTTCTGGTTACTTTGAAGTACAAGTCTAGGCTTGATCTTGGTCAGCGAATGTTGCCTCACATCTTTGCCTGTTGCAGCAAGGAGCTTGCAAGATTATTGTCTTGGGTTTTCCACTTGTGTCGAAGCACATTCTTTCGGAAGAAGGGAAAATTGCTCACTGTGCCGTTTGTTTGCCTTAAAAGGGAAGTGGGTTTTGGACAGATTTAACTTGAGGGAGATGAGATGGAGAGGAAAGAGGGTCACCCAATCCAACCTCATTCATACTTGAACCATATTTGAAGTTTTATCACATGCCTGAATCTGTATAAACAGATCTTTAATGGTAATGTCTGGACTTTTGGTAATGATGAGAGCTTGATTGTCACTTTGTGTGTACATCAGGGCAAAATGAATAGAGTTGCTAGGATCATGTTATGCTGGACCAGTAAAACCCCAACATTTGTCTTATTAAGATTGTAATGTCCTGTCACACCATGTACAAATTCTTTTTGCTCTGTACTGCTCTCCTGTTCGTACATGACTTGCCACGATGTTCTAGAATGACACCCATGGAAGAGTTTTACATTTCTGAATGAGGATCAAATCCTTAGAAAACTGGGAGCGCACACAAACCGTGAGGATCATTTGAGCTCTGTAGCATAAAAAATATCTAATTTAACTTTCCCAAGAAGGAGGTTTATGAAGGGATTGTACTACCACCACTACCTAAAAGCAGGTCTTGGAGCCTAATTTTATCTCTAACTGATTTAGCCTACTTGTATATGTATGTGTATGAGAATTTCACAATGTCAAACCCAATATCCTCTTCACCCATCTGGCCCATTACTCTTAGAGCGCAGAACTGCTGTCTAAAAATATTATTTTTGTTTTCCTCCACAAACAGATAACACGGCCTTCACAAGAAGATAAGTCAGACGACAAAAACGAGGAAGACAAATCGGAGAAATTGGAGAAGAAAGAAGACGACGAGAAGAAGGAAGAGGAGGAGAAAGATGAAAAAGAGGACTCAAAGTGAGTGGTTCAGGTTATGGGATTTTTGGGCCAATGCATATAAACCACATATCTTAAATCTGTTGAAGACAATTTGAACACACATTTAAAATGAGATCCACCTGAATTGGAATTGTACATAAATACAGGTAAATGTTAAGCATATTTTTTAGCTTAATAGCCCATCATCAAATGTTTTGCTGATTCAGAATACATTAAATGTGTCAGTCATAGGTTAAGGGTTATCAAATCTGCACAATGACGCGATGCAGACCTATGGATTGGAATTTCATTGGAATTCTAGCAGCAGCATTTTGAATAACATGCTGTTGTGTAGCATTGGGAATCGAGAACCTGTTTCAGTTGAGAACCAATTTCAAATTGTCTGATCAATCAATAGAGTGACCCAAAGGCCACCAATTACTTTAATCAGTGCCAGCATGTATTTCTGACTGTCGCAAAACGTCATCACATCAAACTTTGCATCTATGTTGTTGTGTTAAGGTGCAAACTCGTTTGGGGAAAAAATGACTAAAATTCCAGGAATGCAATGAGGTTTTTCACCTGAGCAGTGAGTTCAGTAGTGTTTCAGTACTTATAAATTTTGTTAGAAGATCAGTACATAGCAAGAGGGCTTGACTACATGAGAAAACCCACATGAAAACAATTGCTATAAAAATATTCTCTTGCACTCATTTTTAAGCATGACTCATTTTTAAGCATGTCAGTTTTATATTTGATTCAAGCCTATTCCCATTTGAAAAGGAGTATTTTAACTATACTCATGCCTACTTTTCAAGATATTTTTTTCTTTTGTCAACTTTTCAAGATATTATTTTCTTTTGTCATTCAGTTTTATACTTGGTTCCCCAAATTATATCCTTTAAAAAAGTAGCCTACTACTGATGTCGTAAAGAGATGATAAAACTGAAACCCTATGAAGGCCTTTTATCCCCACATAGAAAATTGCATGGGAATCGATAAAGCAATGTACAAAGAAGCAGATTCTATACTAGCACTGTTATTTCTAAAATTTGATCTAGTTGTATAATATTCTTTTATTTTGGAGACCATTGTAGAAGTCAGCCCTGCAGGATAAAGGCATGAGTCCTCTGTGGACCATTCCTCAGAGCCAGAATCAATTTTCTTATCTGCCTATTGGAATTTCATAATTGACCGTATCAAAGTCTGCCCTGAGATCCAGCAATACCAAGACAGTTATTTTACTTGGGTCTATATTCAGATAAATGTCATATTTTGTTGACAGACCCTGATTGAATATTGTCAAAGTATTAAATCAGTGTAATTACTGATTTGAGTGGGCAGTACTTTCTCAGTGATCTTGCCTATGAATGGGGAGGTTTGAAAGTTTTTTAATGTGGAAGCATCCAGGTTTCTCTTTTTCAGGAAGGGTTTGGAAAAAGCCGTCTTTTTTCTTCAGTGATGTTGGGAACAAGCCCGAGAGAAGCAATTTGCAGAGTCTTAAAAGCGATACAGCTGAAAACACTTTTAAAAATGCTTCTTGGGTGAATGTCGAGACAGCAAGTAGATGGGTTAAAATGCAGGGTGATTTCTTACAGTGTTATGCCATCAGTGACAGCAAATGAAGGCCACTTTTTTCCCTATATGTTAGTGTAGATTTTATGTTGCTGCCTCACTGAATGTCTCTCATGCTATTTTCAGTTTTGTGAAGGAAAGTTGTTAAGATAGGATCTCCAAAGGTAACTGAATAGGGTGGTTGGTTTATCTATTGAAAAGAGAAAAAAAAAATCCCAGCAGAGTTTGGAGTTAGCTATATATTAGTCCTATTAAATAACTGAGGTTAACTAGCCCTGGTTAACTCTGTCGTTTAGTGGAGAATCTAATTTCTCTATATTCTCCATTTACACACAGCTGCTCTGCTTTGTATTTTGTCCATTGTGCTTTCTGTTCACCAGAAGTCATTTTATTTCACTTTTCCATAGACGGACAGAACCATACTCTTACCTAAACTGAATTGTGTTTAAGTGGATGTTCTCAGCGCAGTAATGGTGTCTGACACTCAGCCAGTGTGATTCTCTCCCTAAACTTTATGGCAGGTCATTGTCCCAAAGCTGCATCCTTGGAGTCATTCTAGTGGAAAGTTTTTTTCTGTCAGACATGCTTTTAATTTTGATAGTCTTGTTTGAGTTTTTGCATTTTTTTCTCAACATTATTACGCCTTGTGATACCTACCCCAGCAAGCTTCTTAGCATTTTCCTGGTACATCTTGGCATTTCTAACAGAGTTGGAAAACACCTACGTACCTTTAGCCCAGATGAACAGTAGCCAACTTCCTAATTGTTAGTTTGTCTCTCCATTTTTGGTTTTGTTTTTGTATTTTGTTTTGCATAGACAGAACAAACAACCAACCGGGGCCTCTTTCCAAATCTGCCTGTCAAGACAACAAATTGTCCAATCAGAAAGCAGTGATTAAGTCAGCTCTGCTGCAGCCTGCTTTTGGCCCTGCCATGGACCCAGGCCATGTTGATTTGGGTTTGCATTGTTTTATTTGTAATGGGCAATTATTTGTTTGCGGTAGGGTTATTTGTGCAGGTGGAAATGAGCGGTCATTCATCATGGGTATTATATTATAGATAACACCACGAACATTAGAGCTAGAACTAATTAAGGTGACTGTCCACAGACTCTGCTGTAATACTAGGTAACATGACATGGGTTCCAGCATTGGTATTCTCATTAATTTACCTCTTTTAGACCGTTTCGCTCTAGACTAATCCAGCAGAAAGACTGTTAAATAATTTCTTCATTACAGCTCCTTAATAAAGGCCTCCCATGTCTAGCCTCAGAAATCTTTCCTCTGTTCCACTAGTCTCTCTCCTGGTATATTTGCCAACAGGTAAAGTTGACTGGTGTCTCCTTGTTCCTATCTTTTTCAAGCACTTCTTTCCTCTGTGCCATTACTCTTTTGTCTGGATGTGTGGTGTATCTGACCAACTGTCTGTTAAAATGTGTTGCTTTCAAACTCTGTGGGGGCAAAACTCTGGATAGAACACTTAGTAAGAGCCCTGGACTGTGACCCATTCTGATAATTAAATTGTGGAGAGATGCTGTTTCAGGACACGTATGCCTGAGCGTCTGTTTATCGCCGAATTAGATGAAGGCTTCCTGGAATAGGATGGCCGTGAATGAATAAAACGCGCATGGCCTTTATGAAGCCAAAGTTAAATTGTCTACAAAGTTCAGTTGTAGATAAGACCTTCTGTGTAATTGCATCAGCTCGTCTGACTTCACATTTACATTTCCTGGTAACAGTTATGTCAGTACATGGGACTCCTGCAACTCCTGATCTAGACTGTGTTTATTTTTGAGCCTCGAAGTCTCCAGGCGACTTCCACAAACTCGGTGATACACAGAGATAAAACCTAAACAAAGGCTTTCTGTCTCCTTTACAAAAAACAGAGGGAGCGAGAGAAAAGTAGTCCATACTTTCAGTGCTACCCTTAATACCTTAAACATTATACATTTCGAACTGTAAACAGCCTCCCTGCAGATTCTGATGTAGGCCATTAAATGTGAGAATTTATTGCCATTTCCTAATGCATATTGTGCTGTTTAGAAAGTCAAGCAGTGGCAGATGAACTGAGTGTGAAGGTTGTTTCTGGGTTTCGTCTTCAGGGACATTGGCAAAGATAAAGAGAAGTGCGAGGGGGAGGACGAGGAGGGCAAGGAGCAAAGCACACCGCGAGGTCGTAAGACGGCCAACAGCCAAGGCCGCCGCAAGGGCCGGATCACCACCCGCTCCATGGCCAACGAGGCAGCTGCTGCTGCAGAGGAACCACCACCACCCCCGCCTGAACCAGGTAGCCTGTGCACACACAGTTTTAAGGTCAAATACACTCTCAAAATGAAATGTTCCATAAGCACTCAGACTGTTCTAGTCTGTAATTTGTACAGATATATTATGTAGATAAATGTTCATACTCACCTCAGATTTGGAAATAATTTTTCTTACAAGAACACTCAACTGAGGTTTTTATGGAACAAAAATAGTTCTTGTGTTCCAAATAATCCTATATTTTTAATGTAATAAATGCCTACACACACAAGACCAAGTTGCACGTAACCATATCTCGGCCCTGATAACGCATGTCAATACGGGTCACATGTCCAAAAAAACTACTCTTAATTCATTGTCCCTCTTTCTGACTCAAATGTAATCACCATAACAACTATTATAAATTCTTACATTCTCATTTGTCTTTTTAAACCACTTTAAAACATATAGTTTGGCTAATTATATTGCTTGCTAGTTAGCTTATCTTATTAGCTGATGGCAACGTTTGTTCCTCACCCAGACAAGATATTTACTCACACTTTGCATGTTGAGAGTGTGTCATTGCCAAGTGTGAATTAAACCCTTTTCTGTGCTGGGCTTCATAGCTTTTAAGGGCAGAGTTTGATTCTTCTTACATGCTGAGTCATGGCATTTATGTTAGTATCTGTCATGACTGGTAGCATGACACAGTCAAAGCAGATTTCAAGCAATATCATGAGCTGTCCAGACAGATTCATTTGATTTGATAATTGTCAGTGTTAGATTTTTTTTATATTAATTGACACATCAGCATTCCTTTGTAGTCTAGTCTGATGCACGTGTTGGTTTTGTTGTTTTTTTAACCCTCACCTAGAAGAATTTGAACCATTTTATAGGACAATGTAAAACCTTGGTTCTGAAGTGATTTTCCGGTCAGGGGAGCAGTTTTAAGTCTGCTGGTGCTGAGGGTACTTTTTGCAGTGAAAAAGCATTTTCTTTTTAAAACAGGATCTGTAAAATTAGCTTGAATCTAACATAAATGTTTTCTTTCTGGCAGTTTTGCCAGATCCTGTCCCTCCTCCTAAACCAGAGGCAGTGCAAAAGCCTGCACGCGAGCTTGCTAAACTTGCACCTGTGAGCTACATGGATCCCCCAACACGAGGTTCGTGCATACAAACAAACAAGCAGACACACCACACATGCTTATCACATGACAATTTTGGTCCTTCACTTTCTACATGTGTATTTTTAGATTAGTTCTTTTCATGCATTATCTAATTAAAAGGGACACTGAAGGACTTTGCTAAAGAAAGGAACTGTGTCTGGATATCCAGCGATGTGTGAGTTAAGCCTTGGTGCTTGGATGGATCGGCTGTTGAACTCGAGGACGAAAAGTACAAGAACAGACAAAACAAACGTGAGCTCACTTTGAGCCGTGGCTCTGACCCACTTTGCGTTGACATTTTACAGCCAAGGAAATGAAAGAAGAGCTGTTTACATAGAAGGGTTTTTTTTTCCTTCTGCTCCTTCTGAAACGTCTGTTAGATTCATCAAGACCGCTGGCTTCAGCCTGCGTCCTCTGACATTTCAGGGGTTTTTTGCCATTTATTCTCCCTCCCGAATACTTCCTCTCGAAACAAACCTTAGCTTTCTATTGTCTGTATTTCGGCCTTGCTCCTTCGTCTGTACGTTCGTCCGTCCTCTTCTCCCACTTTCTGTCTGTTTGCCAAAAGCTGCATCTACTTGGAGTCTGTGCGTTGCTGTGGTGACAGAGCATGTCTCAG
The DNA here is from genome assembly GCA_037577295.1 of Ladigesia roloffi. Taxonomy (NCBI): domain Eukaryota; kingdom Metazoa; phylum Chordata; class Actinopteri; order Characiformes; family Alestidae; genus Ladigesia; species Ladigesia roloffi. The sequence goes on along the minus strand of JBBKCR010000080.1, from coordinate 7,284,484 downwards.
GTGGAAGCAGTTGTCATGGGGATGGGAATGTGTGGCAGGTAAACTGACTGACTCTCTTTCTTCTGTGAAACTCCCTGACCTTGTGTACATGTGTATTTTGTTTATATCACTCTGCGCTTTCAGATGTGATCTTTAAAATGTTTTAAGCAAGTTCCAACCCTGTCATAGTTGAGTCCACAGAAAATTTGGTTTGGTTGATGAAACACACTGAATGGTGTCCTATCACGCAGTTTTACTGCTTGGCACCTTGGTGCTCCTGTGTGAGTGCTCCGTGCTTATCTATAGAACTTTACTGTGTGTGCATGCGACGGAACACCTGCAATGGCATTTTGTGGCTGAACTCACCAATTAAAAGCAATGTCTGTATACTTTTGGACAGATAGCATATGGTGTATCTGTTTAATTAAAGCTTGCCCTATGCATATAAAAGGAGTATTTATTTGATATGTAAAGTTGCAAAGTTGGATTATTTTCCAGGAAGCCAATTGTGCACGACAAACCATTAAGTCTAATGATTATTATGCCAACATTATGTAAAGCTCTTCCAGCCCTGGCGACCGTTGCTACGAAAGAATGAATTTGTGGGCGGAGCATGAGTAGGTCAGTCTGGGCTAAGTTGTGCTTTGGAACTGCTGTGCCCCGTCACAAGCCAGGGAGATTTTGTTTCCAGTCCCACCCACTGTCCTCTGCTCACCTCGCCACAGTCCCAAATGCTGTAATTGGACTGGCCTTTAACTCCATTAAACCTCAACTAGTGTGTGTTTGTGTCACACAGGGAGAGACAGAGATTTGTGTCATGCGTGTGAGGAGATGTGGGTCGATCCCATCTGTTTGTGTCACCTACTTGGGCATGTACCATCCTTTTGGATTAAGCTCCAGTTGTGTTTGTGTGTCATTTATTAAGAGGTCCAGAGGTCACTGGAGGAGCAAAGGCAAAATTGTGAAAGTTTATGTGAATAAGAATGTAAAATAAATCATTTGGTTACGTCTTCTTTGGAAGGGTTGTGTATGTAGCAGTTAGTCCAGAGTTGAGAAGCGCTTACATTTATATAAAATTCATGCACGCTGACTTGGGTGCTTAGAGTAGAGGTTACAGAGTAACACAAACAGTAGCCAACAGGTCAGCAGAAAGACATTTATTAGAGTAGATGTTCTCTGCAAGACATATAAACATCACACACAAGCATGAATACACACTTGCATAAATGTCAAAGGTTCACACTGTGCTAAATTTGTCCAAATGTTTGGTCAATCTCAAGGAGGCTCTGACGGAGGGGGGTCAGATATGTATATTTATCAACCCTCCCCCGTCTCTCTCTCTCTCTCTCTCTCATGGTCTTGCACGCTCTCTCTCTCTATCTCTTTCTCTGTCTATTTCTCTCTCTCATTCTCTTTCTCTTTTTCTCTCTCTCCCCCACCCCCCAAATGCTGTAGTGTAGTTGCTACATATTCTTTCTATATTATAGTGTTTCTCTTTCTCTCTGTCTCTCTCTCTCACTCTGTTGCTGAGTGGAAATTAAGAAGGGAGGGGCAGCGCTGCAGTGTTGCTCTGCTGAAAAAGTGGAGCTTAGCTACTGTTATTAGACACACTGGCTGCTGGTGTGTGTGTGTGTGTGTGTGTGTGAGAGAGAGAGAGAGAGAGAGAGAGAGAGAAAGAAAGAGGGACTGCCTGCCACTGTGTGAGGGGAAGAGGGAGGTGCTTTTGTACTCCTAGTGTCTGGCCTCATATCAGCTGACTAAAGAGAGAGAGAGAGAGAGAGAAGGGGGTGGTCTAGTTGAAAGGGCATGAAAGAAACGGAAAGAGACTCAGTGCAAAAGAAAGAAGCTAGGGAGAGCCAGTGAGGGGAAAGTGAGAGAGTGCAAGAGAAAAAAGAAGGAGGGCAGGGTGGGGGTGAGGAAGACAGTGGAGGGTATGAGGAGGAAGGGGGGCAAACAGATAATTAGATTAAAGACTGTGAGAGAGGGAAGGAGGAGAAAACCCAACCAGCGCCCAACCAAGACAGTTTGGTTTTTCAGTTAGTCAGGTGAGTATATCACCCCCCCTGCTCTTTCTCTCTCCCTCTCCCTCCCTCTCTCTGTCTCTCTCTCCCTCCCTCTATCCCCCTCCCTCTCTCTCGCTCTCTCTCTCTCTCCCTCTCCCTCCCTTCCTCCCTCGCTCGTTCTCTCTCTCTCTCTCTCTCTCTCTCTCTTTATCTCTCTCTCTCTCTCCCTGCTCTGACAGCATGTGTTGTGCCTGCAGGATCTGTCGAGGCTGGAGAGACTTCTCGCTGGACCGAGGAGGAGATGGAGGTCGCCAAAAAAGGTAAAAAATTTTTTCTATGGTTCTTTCCTGAATGCCGGCTTTCTTTATCTGGCTGGTTGTTTCGCCCTCTGACTTTGTGGCCTCACAAACACACATGCTCCCCTCTGCACCCTCCCTTTCTGATCTTTATCTCCTTGCTTAACCTCATGCTTCAAGGGAAACCCAAAGCGCTCTAGTTGGTGCATTGCAAAGATTTTGACTGTGTGCGCGTGTGTATGTGTGTCTGCTTTCTGCATATAAGGCCTAGTATGTTAAGTTAAAGTGTGTGAGTTTTATTACTGTCCTTCTCCTCCACTCTACCGTTTTAAATGATGGAATTTAAATGCAGCAGCTTTAAAAATACAAACAAGAAGCTCATTATTGTAGGTTCTTTGGTGCCTCTCTTAATGTTCTTTTGTATTCTCCAAAGGTTTAGGCTTAAAACTAATTGTTTGTGACAGAAGGCTTTTTTTTTAAAAGGTGTGTGTAATGTTGGCCAGTTTTCACGGTAATTGTATAAAGAATACACTGGGAATTGTGCCGCTTGTGTTGGCCTATGAATCACATCATCCCATGAGTGTGATTACAAGCCTTCATGGGTTTTTGAATCAGTGAAGGACACGCAGGGACAGCTCAGACTGGATTAAATAAAGAGATTAATTAGGATTAATTAAGGTGTTAGGCATGTTTGTGTGATAGTAAAAGAGCGGTTAAGGGTGGGTTAAACAGTGAATATGAGCCCTATACAGTGGGGATTTGTCTCGGTTTGATTCTTTGGTGGTGTTATAAGTTTTGAAAAGGGGCTGCGCTGATTCAGAATCCAGATGATGATAATACCAATAAATGTATCCTAAAATGCTTATAAGACCAGTAGTGAAAGTGAAAGAAAAGTGTTTTAAATGGACTTTTATTAGTCTGTCCCCTTTTCAAAATTACACCTAATGAAACGTATGCTTCCTTACAACTTATAATATTGTAAATGTACATCAGAGGGAAAAATGGATTGCTTGATGTTTCTGTGAACTTTTTGAGTCTGATGGGGCGCGACAAAATTCAGGGGTTTCAGTTTGTGGACAGGAGTCTAAATTGGGCTTCAATTTGATGTGTTTAGCCCTCTCATTTTCCTCTACTAAAACTACTAGTAAATGAAATACAGTGTAGCTAAGTGCCAGATCCTGGAGTACTTGAGTAAAGCTCATGGAATTCACCAGGCAGCCATAACATTAAAACCACTGACCGGTGAAATGGATGGTTTTCCTGTTACAGTGACATCTGTTAAGAGATGGGATATATTAGGCAGCAAATGAACAATTAGCTGTAGACATTTGTGTTAGAAACAGATAAAATGGGCGAATGAAAAAAATCAAAACAGCGTGCGTGTTGCTTGCCTGGAGATGAGATGGCACCAGGGTGCACAATGGGGGAAGAAAACAAACTGATAAAGACGGTGTGATGCTCTGGACAATATTCTGCTCTTTAAACCTTGAGTCCTGACATTTAAGTGGATTTTTCTTTGACACGTGCTACAGATTTTCTTTCAGCTGCATAATACGTCCTACCACACTGCAAAGTCCCCAGAACTCAATCTTATCAAGCATCTGTGGGATGCACAGAACAAAATACCCTGATGCATGGAGATTCCTCTTCCCAGTTCAAAGGATCTGCTCCTAACATCTTTGTGCCAGACATCACAACACACCTCCAGAGGTTCTTTTTTTTGGTCCATGCCTTTGCAAGCTGTTTTGATAACACAAGGGCGACCTGCAGGGTAATACGCAGGTTGCTTTATTGTTATGGCTGATCGGTGTATAAGCAAGCCTTTAACAAATAAACGACAACAAGAAATGTTCTTTTATATGGGCATATTGTCATGGATATATCACTGCCCCTCAAAAAGATCAACAAAATTGAAAAACTTCGTCATGAGAGGTCAGTATCTCAGTACAGCTTTAGTTTTACAGATACTTGGATGACTTGGTGATTCATTTTCTCTTCTAGCATGCCTAATGCTTATCAAGGCATAAGAGCGAATATCTTACTCACCTAGTTGTACGCTGTCTCACATAGTCATCTGTCTACTACCTACCTACTCAGTTTCAAGCACATAAACACTAACGTGCACCTGGTAATCCAGTGAGGGATAACATCTGCATTGCTACACGCACACAAACATTTGCCTTCATTTGTTCATTTGTTGCCTTCTTTCTTTCCAGGCCTTTTGGTTTTGGTTCCGTGCAGTAGAACGCCTGCTAGTAGAAAAAACAACACTCGAAAGCCTTTTATTTTTTGTTGATTAGAAAAGGAATTAATTTTTTTACCTCTAGAGTATTTTAGAAGGCTACCTGAATGTATACACACACGCTCACACGGAAAGTGCTTCCTCCAGGGCTCTGTGCAGTGTATGCTGGTTGACAGCCCTGCTCTGAGGGCAGACTGTGGTCATCCTTTTCCTTCCTCTATCTTTTTTGTTCTTTTTCTGTCTGCTGTGTAACAAAGGAGAAGTGTGAGGCAGCCAGGAAAGGAGGAAGTGGGGAAGACTGGGTCTTGTGTGTGGTGTAGCTAGACGTGCACGTGTTAGGGGTGTAGCTGCAGGCTGTGTTGCACGGCGATTAAGGAAGACTTCTCTGAGGGGGTTGCACTATCAGAGGTAATGGGATGACTTTCATTTTTGTATCTTGTTTTATATTTTTATGTTGATGAGCATCTGTTTATGTGGTCAAAAAGCAAGAGTGAGAAATTGACCGTGATATAAAGATAAAAGGGTTGCAAAATATATCTTTGGCTATCCGAATTCTCAATGCAGAAATATGCGGATGCAAATAAGCTTGGCCCGAATTATTTGTAGCATTGAATTGCTACATCATTATTTTGTTTAAAATATGATCAGCAAAGGGATGTAACAACAGTTCCACTAAATATATGAAAAATGAGTAAAATATTAATGCTGCTTAACTTTGGGATCATGCCGTATTGGTAAGTGATCAGGAAAGATGTTTTGTACACCCAGTGAATGTTCGGTTTGGCTAGATCTCAAACGTTTCTCCTTCAAGCGAAAGAGAATAGACTCCACAGCTAAAGTGCATCACGTCGGAACATTTCGGTCTTAAAGGACAGGCAATAAGTATCTTCACACAGTTAGTGGGATCTGAAATATTAATTCAAATGGAAGCGCAACCGTATTGTCAGGTGGACTGAAGATGCTTGTCTGGTGTGAATTGAGCTGTCACTAGTATATAGCACTAAATCATTGTTGCCACCTACTGGATATATTTTGAACTGCAGCATATCATATGAGATGTAAACACAATTATTTTAAAGGTTTGGTGAATGGTCATTTGGGTGATGGTACCAGAAGACTAGTCCTAGGTCTAATCTCTGATTGATGTCCTTATTAAATCACAATGCTGTAAAAAATAAATGTTGCCCATTTCTTTTCGCATAACAGGCTTGCTAATTTAAATATTTTAAAACCTAGAAGAGGTTGCAATATTATTGAATTAATTGTTCAGATGTTCCCATCTGTGTCCTGTAAACCTGAATGTGACTTTTGCCTCAGTATCGTAAGTTGTTGGTTTAAACTTGCCTGACCCCTGTTTATTTATTACCTTGAAACCATTTCAGCCTTGGCTGTCAGCTCTGTGTGTAAACGCCCCAGTGTCATTTCAGTACACTTTGTCCTCAGTTGTGGTCAGACATCTGGTGATGAAGCTTATAGCTGTGGCTAAAGTAAAGACTTTTACCCTAATGCCCTGGAGCGCAAAGCATGCAGCAGTATTATGCTTTCTGAGCGTGTAGCTTTCTTTGATTGTGAGTAAATCTATCAATCCAGATGAAATTCGGTTAACACTGGGACAGACTGCTGGACGGTGACCAACAGGAGAGACAAAGTGGTTCTTGGAAAATGTAAAGTGGGCATTTTGTCATGCGTGAACGCAACGCAGGACAGCAAAGTGCAAACAGTGTGAAATTCTTTCTCTACTTATAACTTATTCAGCAAGTGAAGCCGTGGGCAGCCGGTGTTGCAAGGCACCTCAGGGATTTGAACCCACAGCCTTCTAATCACAGGGGCAACTCCCTAAACACCAGGACATCAGATCCTAGATGGACAGTCTAGTACTCTGTTGTGCGAATACTGAAATTGCTGTTTGACTGATCTTTACCCTGCGTCACACATTGTCAGAGAGAAAGTTAACAGGCCAATATTTCAGTGAATGTCTGTTAAGCTTTAACAAGGTTATAAAAGGCCGCAGTTGCACGGATTTCCGATTATGCAAGACTGGGATCCTTTGCTGCTATCAGTGCCTTAATGTGAGCTTATTACTGTGGAAGTGTTTACATAACTATCATGAAGTGAAGTGTACCATTAACGTTTGCACAGTAGGGAGAGGAGCCACTGCTCTGTTCTCTTGTCTAGAGGTTGGTGAGTGTTACTCCTACATAACACATCTGGCGTTATTATGGCTTAATGACAGTATGATTTTCATGACTTACTGTCATTTTGTGATGAATTCATTGTGAACAGGCAGAGAAAGAACAATGTTTTTTTTTGGAAATGCCCCATTTCCATCTATTTCTTCTGACAGGTTTTCATTACAATACATTGGTTGTCCATGATGTCAGATTTCCCAAATTACCAATCTAAGTTAGCAGTGTGTTTAGCAGGACCAGGAGTTGGATTTGAGGAAGCAGTGCCATTCAAACCCTTCTGGTATTAATTCTGCCTAAATTTGGTTAATACATTATGTAATTTTATAGATTCAGCAAAGGGACAATGGTGTCTACAAAGTTTCTTTTGTGTTTGCCACCTACCCCTGATAACCAGAACATTCTCAAACTCACATTTTAGAGACAACACTGAGGCAGCCTTGTGTGACCTCTGTTGTAGAGACATAGTTCGTCATACTTAAGATTATGGTTAATTTTAAATTATGGATGTGACCTGTTTTAAAAGCACTGTTAGTACTGAGAATGACTAATGCGCGGAAGTTTTCAAAGTCTGTAAAATTGCAAAATCAACCTCAAATGTTTAGAACATGTAGCACTAATCTGCTCACCGCCTCCACTGACACTGGGTTGTTTACTTTGTGATGGAGACACCATGGTTAATAATTAGGCAAAGTGACATGCCCACACAGTCCTGTGAAAACTGTGGCTCATAATTACTGAGACATTAAGGTAATTAGTACTACTAAGTTGCATTTTCATACAGGTGAATCTATTTTAACAATAGCCTTGTACCTGCTGTAAATGGCTGACGTCCTCTGATGGAACACTATAAAGAAAAGCAAGAGTCATGTTAATCGGGCATTTCCCTCATCTGCTGCATTCCCTAAAACTTTAAGTTCACCTAAAACAAATACACAGCTATGTGATCAACCAGTTGGCAGAACAATTCAGGTGCTTGAGAGGGTTTGCAAGGTCACGTCTGATCCTGAAACTCGAGAACTGGTAGAGAAATGTTTGAAAGAGAGGAAGGGGTGATGAGAATATATGAATATGAATATATTTTGACCCTGTGTCTGATTCTGTGCTATTTTTCTTTGCAAGGTGGTTTCCTTAACCGGGTGTAGTGGTGGCAGTGTGGTCCAGTTTTAACTTAATTATGGAAATAAAATGCAGCGTACCTCATCTTATGAATCTAAAGTAGAACAAAGGTGCCGTCCAGATCACTTGAAGTCCTTTTTAAAATGTAGATGTTCTGACCTCATATTCACCCTTTCTAAAGACGCAGCAAGGATATTTCAATGCCAGATTTAAACACACTCCACTCCTTTTTGGCATCACACCTTACCGCCTCCTCTCTGTTGTCCTGCAGGGCTGGTGGAGCATGGGCGAAACTGGTCAGCCATTGCTAAGATGGTAGGCACCAAGAGTGAGGCTCAGTGCAAGAACTTCTACTTCAACTACAAGCGACGCCACAACCTGGATAACCTGTTGCAGCAGCACAAACAGGTAACCACAAGACCTTAAGGAGTCCCTAGCAGTTTTATCTCAAAGATGTGATCTAGGGTTAGGATATAGGATATAAACTTATTCATATGGACTGATCTTTAGTGAATTCCATGTATATTCCAAAATTGTACTTATCCCCTCTTGTTTATAATGTAAGAAAGGTTACACAAGATCAAATCCGTTTTTGTAGGTGAACAGACGGTTGCGTGAACGAGATGCGTCCCAGAGTGACAGCGTGGCCACAGCTTCAGCTGACGATGATGAGGAGAACCCAGATGACAGCGAAGGTGAGCACAGAAATACTCCTTGGAAAAACTTCTTTTTGTAAATATTGAGGTTCTGGAATTCAATTCAGGCACCGTTTCATGTAGTGCGTAGTAATACCATTTATCACGGATATCTCGTTTCCTTAAACATTACTTGCTGCCAGCAGACACGCTTTCTCCACTTAATTGATGACTTCTCACTTTTCCTAGTGGAACACAACTAATTCAGAAATCATTACATAGCCACGCATGCCCAGGCTGTTTAAAATCTACCTTCCGCTTTGTCAGAGGACCGTGACAACCATTCCAAAACCTGTAACCTATAAACCTGGTAGTTCAAGGTTCAGGCTTTCCTTTGGTGCCTGCTGGATCCACAGTTGGACATCATCTGTAAGGATTTACTGATATTAGAATCCTTTATTCCATCCATCACTAAAACTTATTGTGCAACTGGCTGCCAAACACACATTAGATCCATCATTGTGCTCAACAGCTGGCAAAATCTTATTGTATAATTTTTTTTTTTTTTTTTTTTTTACCAAGATTTGGTGATGAGATCTCTTTTGCAAAAATACAGCACAGCTGTTCGTGTGCCAGCCAAAATCTTCCTTGGCAGTGATGTGAAGGCTTTATTTTGCATAACTGACTAGTCGCCGAGCAGTTTTTTTTCACCGAGAATTGCTTGGTGACATCATTTTGTAAACAGTGTACAGCTGCATGTCAAATCTGCTTGGCAAGTTTACCAAAGCTATAGTGTCCCTCAATGCAGGGTAATGTTTTGGGAGAAAAGAAATGCTGCTAAAATTCTTATTTAGAAGAGTTTGTGTAGCTTCATTATTTTTTGGCATCATATGATAACTACCATTGCCTTGGTCAGTGAATGCAATGCACTGGTGTCCAAACCAAACTGTACAATAAACAAGGGAAACCTTACACTTTTTTCCTTTTATTCTTACATTTTTTTAAACACTTTTCTGGTTTTGTATAGTTTTGAAGATGATTCATTGAAGATTCATTAAATTGTAACACCTCTTCTGCCAAACAGTCCTTAAGCTACTCCAATGAAAAGTGCGAATACATTTGTTCAGATCTTTGCATGAGTTTTCAATGCATGAGTTCGTGCTGTGCCCCATTTCTCAAATATCTTCCTAAATACTCTCATTTGCAAAGTGTAAATAATTGAGTACTTTATGAACCTGATAACAACTGTATAACGTTCAAAATGGCTTTCTAGTTTGGCTACAGAAATGTTTGCCTTTGAAGTAATTTAGGAGATCCCCACCCCCCCTACCCCCCTTCATAGAGGCTTAAAGAATCTCTGATGGAGATTTTGAATGCGTGAGTATGTTTTAACTGCAGTGCTGACCTGCTTCATGGCAGAATATTTGATTAGAGCTGACAGTGAAACCCCAGTCTGAAGCACACAGCTAGCGAGGTCACAGCCACTACTGCTACTGTCTATATCGCTAGTGAGAGCGAGAGAGGATCATATGAGGAGGGCAGTAGGGAGAGAGCGAGAGAGGGGAAGAGAAAAAGGATCTGGACTAATTGTGAGTGCCAGGCTCACTCTTATATAAGCGTTCCTTGGCTTTGAAGACTCAAGAAAGTGTGCTGTAAGGAACGCCGTGTGCCACCACTGCTTGTTTGATCCGGTATGATGCCCTCCTTTCATCCCTCTCTACTCTCTACCTCTTTTTCACACCCCTCACTGCTACACATCTCTCCACACTGCTCTCCTGTCACCCCTCTCGCTTTCTCTCTCTCTCACTCTCTCTCGCTTTCTCTCCCCCTCTCTCGCTCTTCCCCTATCTCGCTCTCTCTCTCTATCGCTCTCTCTCTCGCTCTCTCCCTCTCTCGCTCTCTCTCTCCCTCTCTCGCTCTCTCTCTCTCTCTCTCTCTCTCTCGCTCTCTCGCTCTATCTCGCTCTCGCTCTCTCTCTCGCTCTCTCTCTCGCTCTCGCTCTCTCTCTCGCTCTCTCTCTTGCTCTCTCCCTCTCTCGCTCTCTCTCTTGCTCTCTCCCTCTCTCGCTCTCTCTCTCTCTCTCGCTTGCTCGCCCTGTTGTGGAGTGCTCTGATGTAAGCAGGATTGCAGAAAGACTTGCATTTTGACTATTCGAATGGGTCTCTAAGCAGAAGAGGCATATTTGGGGGGAAAAAGGAGAAAGCTTGAGGCTTTTTCACATCCATGTTCCTCCCTCTTTTCTACCTTCATTCATTCATTTGTGTGTCAGTTGCTCAGTGTGCTCCATCCTGATCTGCCGTCACTAAAGTATAGCAGGTTAGGCGTGGATCTTCCAGATTACACTGCTGCTGCCTGAGAGAGAGAGACTAAGACAGAAAAGACGAAGGCAGATGAAGGAGAGCTCAGGAGATCCTGAGTAAATTGAGAGACTTTTGGGTAGAGTTAGAAAGAGAGAGGGAGGGGAAAAGGTAGCATTTGAGAAACAGGAGTAAGGAAAAGTGTGTAAGCAAGTGCATGAAGTCTAGTGTGGGGGGTTTCCTGCTGCTGGCAGAGAGGACTCATGTAACCTGCTGTAAGGATGATGGCCATATGCGTGTGTGGCTGTGTGTGGCTGTGTGTGTGTGTGAGCACAGCGCTGTGTGTGAGTTCGCTGTGATGACTTGAACCTTGACTCAGATTGGTGGTTAGCCACCTTGCGTGCGAATCTCCAAAGTCACAGTTTGCTGCCTGTAGCCTCACACATGTCATCTTCCTATTTCTGTTGTAGTGCCTGAAAGCAGACAGGCTTTAGAATGGGGCAGATTTTGTGGCTACACAGTCACATGATGAACCCAAAGCAGAAGTGGGCTAATTGAGCAAAGACTGGCTTCTCCAGTAATGTTTTGTTGTGTTTCTACTGTATAACAGTTTGGTATTTTTTACAATGTTTAATGTAAGATGTTGGAAAATAGAAACCGTTGTTTTTTATTGCTGTCACGTTTAACCATACCTGTTTATTTATATTTATATTTTTTATTTTAGAGTATTTTTATGTTTTATAGAGTCACACAAACGATAATTACCAATGTGATGATTTTCACTGCTGGGGTAAATGTTTATTTGATCAGGACTACACTCACAGAGTTATCCTGATAATAATTGTATATAACATAAAAAAAAAAGTTAATATTATCCAAGTAAGACTGAACGTATTTAACTATATAAAGTCAGCTGCCGTGAAGATCTGATGATCTCTCTGTCTCAAACCAGGTGCAGACAACAGCTCAGACACAGAGAGTGCCCCGTCTCCCTCTCAGGCGGACTCTTCCAAACCCTCTGAGCCAATTCCTCACTCTGGCCCAGGAGAGGGCACATCAGAACCGGACCCTGCCACCCCCACAGTCGCTGGTCAAGAAATGAAAGCTCAGGAGACCCCCTACGACGAGCTTCAGGTCAAGCTGGAGAAGAGCCCGGAAGGTGGAGTACAGAGTGACAGCACAGTCATGGACGATCGAGCACGACCAGTCTTTGAAGGACAGTTGCATCCTAAGAGCGAGCCACAGGATATGGAAATGGCCACAGCAGCTGCACTGGCTGGGGACAGGGGAGAGGTACATGTGAAGACAGAGCCAGAACCCAGGGAGAAAGGCGATAAGCAGGGAAACCAGTCACACTCTGACAATGATTCAAGCGCAACTTGCAGTGCGGATGAGGATGGAGAAGCTGAGCCGGACAGACAGAGGTGAGAAAGCAAGATGGTCCTTGTAGGAACAAAAAAGGCTATGCTGGACTGCAGATGCAGTCTGAAGGATAATTACATTGCTAAAAGGTGAAATTGTTATTGTTAAATGATAGTGAGGTACTTCTCAATAACTGTGCCACTCATCAGTTATTGTTGTGTTAAAATTTTTGTCCACTTTGTCCTTTGCAAAACTATTTTGCACATTAACTGTGATTACATTATATGGGTTCACCGCATTACAAGTGAACATGCATTATATTTTATTTTAGTACTAGTGCAAGTCAGCAATTAAGTACTGGAAGTTATTGTAGTCAACACATTAAGCTGACTTGTAGGTTGAACAGTGTTTTGTAGGAACACTGATCAAACAAACAGTACTAAACCTTTCTTTTTCTCTTGGCAGATCCTAATCTTTCAATATTTTTCTCTCTCTCCCCCTCTCCCCTTCTCTCCCCTTCACATAGAATGTATTCTCTGGAGAAGCCATCACTGCTTGGAGGTCCCACCAGTGCATCAGTGCTAGTCTCCTCAGCTAAGCAGGCCCAGCTCAGCATGCAGCAGCTCCAGAAGCGGGCTGCCAACATCCCCCCTATGGTCAGTCCCCCTAGCTCCATGTCCCACATACCTACCAGATATGCACCCTTGGCCAGGCCCAGGGACTGGGAGAGGCTTGGAGCCAGTGCCAGGGCCCAGACCCGATCTCCCTCAGCCCAACTGCCCCACCACGTGAGTCCAGGCCAGCTTAGCTTTGCCAGGAAAAATAAAAAGATAAATGCCTGGATCAAAAGCTCTGAATCAACCTGATCTGAAGTGTTTTGAATCAGTAAGAAATGCTGGGTAATTGCTGAATGATTCAGAGTCTTCTTTTTTTTAAAGAAGCATCCTTATGGGGTCTTATCACAGAACAACATAATCCTTCAATCAATTTGCACGCTGAAACGCTACAATGGATGGAAAGCACCAATCATAAGCGCACTGAACAGAGGTCATTGATTATTTGTAACTGAAAATGGAGTAATGATAGTGGTTCTTCAGGTTATTTTCACAACCTTGCAAACAGTTAAATGAAAAGGGAGTTTGGTCCATATATTGCCTCATGATTTGCCACAGAATTTTATTTGAATGAAGTGAGGCAGATTTAATCCTTGGAATAAAACAACCCACCCCCTACTCACCAACTACCCTGGCTCAACCAACAATCCCCATAAAGCTTCACCCCCGCTTTCAGAATCACTCACATGATTGAGCATTTTGGGCTCTGATTGGCTATAAAAAAGTGTAGCTCATACCATTCATCTCAAACACTTCTGAAATGCACAAGAATATTAATATATAGTAAAAATTAAGGGTTAGGACTGAACAATTTTGGCCAAAATCTTAATGTGATTACTCATTCCTTATGAATAATCAGCCCTTTGCATAATAGGCATTTCCTCTTGATTTCTTTTAAGTCATATTACAACTGCTCGATGTGAAAAAGGACCAATTTTGGGAACATTCAGTGTGCCTTTTTGTTATATTATTGAGATTATATCATCAGTATAGAAAAAAAATATTGAAGATAATTATCAGGTTTTTGTTTAAACCTGAAGCTTTAAACTGGATGCTGTAGTTCTGATTCATCATTATTCCCTCCATAGGTGTCTAGTCCGTACGGGCCAGGCAGTGTACCTGTGGGAGCTCCACTCAGTGGCTTTGCCATGTTTCAGCACCAAATCAAAGCAGTGCACGAGTCTGCTCACATGGAGGACCACCAGAGGCAAGAATCCGGTGAAGCAGAACGGCGTCAACACTTCACCACTCGAAGCCCCACCATACTTGATCGAGACGGCAAGTGTTTGCATGGACACTGTGAGCCACTGTGGGCAGAGGTTACACTTAGTTACAAACTATATTTTCCAGAAAAAAATCTCCTTTCAAGATTCTGCGTGATTCAGGACCACAAAACAATCCTTGTCTGTCAAAAATATACCCAAAATTAGTTATTTCTGCTACTCCTGACGAGTTTGTCTTTGTTTGCAGTGAGTAGAATTGATTTAATTTCAGATTAGATGAGAATCCAATTAGTTAGTTATAAAAAAGCAGTGTAAAGAGGTTTAAATTATATTTTATTATGCCAGGAGGGCATTCTTAGGGTTAGGGTTAGAGTTAGGGTTAGGTGTGTGCGCGTGCGTGTGTGCGTATGTGCGTGTGTGTGCGTGTGTGTGACAAAAGCTGTGTGGAAATGGGGAATAATGAAATGAAATATGAAAAAATGGTTACTGGCCAAAGGCCAAGAGGCCTGTCATGTTTTCTCTGTTTTGGAAAATATGGCCAATCCTGAGAGTAGGAAAGTTTGTTGTTGTGTAAGTCTCATGAAACATATCTGCAGACACTGTACAACACCCACGCACGCACAGAAGATCTGGAACACCGTGCCTGCGCCTTGTCACCTTGTTCCCCCTTCCATTTTGACTGTTAAGTGGTGTGTGCGGTGTCTTCTTCCTTTCCCAGACTCCTTTGGGAATGGAGGAGAGCATGTGCATCTCTCTTGAAAGATGGTCTGAAGAGACAGGGCTTTCCGTGACTTTAAGGGCAGAATATGAGTATTCTGAGTAAAAATAAAACAGGCTGAAAGGCTGCTGGTTTAAAAAGCCTGACAGAGGCAGTCAACCAAAGGCAACATTGGGACAGGTTCTCATAGTGATGACCATTACCCAAAGTGCTGTATTATGCACGCAAAGCTTTTCTCACCCTATATTTGACTCACTGGCTTCCGTTGGCTTTTTTTTCTGTTTTTTGGCCTTAACATTGCAGCTTAGTTTGGGTGCATTAGAGCTTCTTGGGAGCTCAAATCAGTATTCGGGGTACTAAAGGTAAATGTAGCAAATGTGTACTAAATATGTTTGTATGTTCAGTGTTTGTGAGGATTTATTTTCTTCTCCCTCAGGTAAGCCATTTGCCTACATGTCTTACGATATGAAGCTGATGGAGCAGGAGGTGCATGGTGGAGCAGGCAGACCAGGTTCACCTTACAGACTTTCTCCACGAGAACCTAGCAAAGCCTCACCTCAACCGGACCCCAACAACCCTGCACGCTACAGTGTCCCACCAGGTAATTACACCTACCCACATATGTGCTGGTCACCACAGCGCACATTCTGAGATCCCTCAGGGCCCGTGTTTAAGAGGCAGCTGGTTATAATTTTGTGGCCGATCTTTGTGTGAATTAAATTGAAGTTAATAATGTACCAGCCTGTCACAAGTTGATGCTTTTGATACAGCTGTCAATGGAGTTAATGATTTTCCTATCTGTGACTGTGTCTGTGACTATTTGGCGTACACACACACACACACACACACACACACACACACACACACACACACACACACACACACACACACACACAC
>JBBKCR010000080.1:7250922-7268813 GCA_037577295.1 Ladigesia roloffi | reverse complement strand
CACACACACACACACACACACACACACACACACACACACACACACACACACACACACACACACACACACACACCTCCAAACACTGAGAACTAGGAACTCTGCCCTCCTATTTGTATGTTGTTCTGCTATTTTCAAACCTGGGTGACTGAACCTGTTTCTGAAGGAAAGCAATTTACTGTCATGTGGTTCCTCATGCCTATGTGAACTGTGCTGAAGTTTCACACGTGCACACTCACACACACACACACACACACACACACACACACACACACGTTCCACTTATCAGCCTTCCAAAGGCCTGGAAAGTCCCCTCTTGGAACTGAGCTCTGGCTGTTTGGACTTTTCAGAAAACAAAGCAATTAGATAAGCCAGCAAATGGAACGTCTCAGTTGTTTTGCATTTATCCAAGTAACGCTGATCAAGGTCAAGAGTGATTAAACAGGTGATGCTGGTGGACCTTTGAGCTGTGTTTCTATTAACTTCCGACCTTCTGTCTAGACGTGAGAAGTGTAGTTTGGAACGGGAAAGGCCTGTAATGATTCTTTACATAATTGACCCATTCTGAATGGAATTGTCATCATTTATTCCACAGCAAAATTGTAAATGTCTGTCATGGCTGACGAGATGCTATACAATTTTGCAATGCTTTTTTAAAAACACTATTTGTATCATTCATGACCCTCTGTAGTTATTATTTTATAACGACCGGAGCGTTTTACATTGTATAACAGTTCACACCTCGACTTTTTCAGTGCTTGTGCTTTAGACCTTGCTGAATGCGAGACCCAGCCGATAGAGCAAAATAAGTGAGGACTTTTTGTGATGGTGGTTCTGAAAATTGTATTAGATGTGCATTGGTCAAACCTGAACACAGCAGTGTGAACCGCAGTGCCTTGAACTGCACTCTGACCAATTGCTACCTTTTTGATGATTGTGACAATATTTTACTCATTTTGTACCCATGGCTGGTAGAAGAAATAAGGCACTTCTTTGCACTTTGCTACTGAAACAATGCTCACTGTCACTAACTGACCTCTATCTTCTATTTCCAGTTCCTTCTCTGTCTGTGATGGTAAACAAACCTTTAATAATTAAATAAAACACATCAAATAATGTAAAAAGATTACATTACTAATGTATGATGTAGAGTTTAAACATAATTTATCATTTATAAAACAATTTAATATATACTTGTTAATTTTAAGCGACATTTATATCTTTATATAGCAGTTGCTAAATGAAGTCCAACAGTTTGCTGTCTCCAGGGCTTGTCAATAATCACTGTGTTAGACTTAGCGGGCTTGTTGTCAGAAGTGGGTCTCTTGGCGTGTGAGAAGGACTAGCATGTTGCTGCAGTCACAGAAAATGTATTCCATTAGTCAAGTTTCTTTGGTCAGAATTGAAGTATGTAAATATTGTAAGGTTTCGGTTAGTTATTGTAAGGCTGAACTGAATGGGAAGAAAATTGGGATAATAATGGATCCCCAACATTGGAATATGTTGTCACTGCCTTTGTAGCAAAATGGCTGCCCAGTTTGCCTGCCTCGTCTGTTTTTCCTTGGGAAATTCCAAAGAAAGCTCAGTATATTAGAGCTTTATAAGAGCGTCTGCTGAGTTCCATAATGTGTGCACAAGGGGCGAGAATCACTTTTCCCAGTGTGGTCACCAAGACATTGAATTGGATGATTCATTGGTTGGTTTGTTTTTTCCACTCCACCCCCCATTTTTCTTTCTTTTTTTTTTGGTTGATATGAGCTATTGCAAAGAAATATTAGCAGCAGAAACGCTGCTGAAACAAACAAAAAGAAACTCAACTTCTCCCACCTCTATACCTTGTGATTTTACTGCCATTTTTGCTTGATAATGAGGACTTTTTACAGCCTTTGGCCTATTCGTTGATATTTTTATTTTATTGGGGCTCACTACTATCCATTTTAGCTACAATAAGATGTTTTTTGGGTCTGACACTTCATTTATTGGCTTTCTTTTTGAACACCTTGTGTCACTACAATAATGTTTTAACTTGTCCTCCATGTCTTCTCTGATTTCCTTAGTCCTGCAGCCGGCTCCTAACCAAGTGGTTCAAAACCTGCCTGATGGAATGCGTGTGACATTCTCCCGCCACAGGCCAGCCAACATTCCGTCTCCCCCTCCCCTCATTCCCACTTCCAAACCCTCAGACAAGCCTGCTTTCATCCAAGGAGGATCGATCTTACAGGTATGTCAGGGGGGCAGAAAAAAAAAAACCAAAAAAACAATGGCCCTTAATTAAAGGCCTAATTATCAAATGCCATTATGATTGTGTGTGAAGTGTTTGGCTTAAATTTGCTTAATTAATAGTTTTCACCCACTGAAATTATAAATGATTTGTGCATCTGCTGGACCATTCCTGCAACACAGAGCGCATCTCAGACAGTTCATATTTCTTCCTTCATTTCTGCAGCTGAAGGGTCAGCATCCTCTCCGAAGTCAGAGGGGCAGGTTTGTGACGATATTTCCCTGGTATTCTGATTCCTTGCTGTTCTCGCTCCCATAGGGAACACCGGGCACATATTTGCCATCACACACGCATGCCATGTACGGGCCAGAGGGGCCTAAGAGTGCTGGAGGATCCATCTCACTCGGCCTGCCAAGACAACAGGACCCTACCAAGCCTGGTAAGAGAAAGTGGTGGGCGGGAGTGGGACAGTGGATGCACATGCTGCATTTTTCTTCTTTTGTAATTTTTTTCATACATGCTATCAAGTTATTTGGACATTATTGATATGTTCATTGCATCACAGATAATAAAAAAGCCAATAACACTGTAAGAGCCATGAGTAGATGTGGAAACCATAATATTGGCCAATCCCTTTATCCTAAGTAAATTTTTAGAGCATGTAGTAGTATTTATTATGGTTTAGAATGTATTTAAAATTAATTTATATTGAACAGGAAGGAAACATTTCATTGCGTTTTTGCACATAGCATTAAAGAGACTTAAATCTTGAATTTTGAGTCTCTCTTTCCCCCATTAGTGTCCTACATAAAGCAGGAGGAGTGTTCCCCACGTGGGCAGACTGCTCAGGCTGAAGGGCTGCTATCCAGGGCCCAGTATGAAGGGGGGGTTCGAGGGAAGACGCTACACACACACACACACACACACACACACACACACACACACACACACTTACATACTGGGGCTGTTTCTGGAATGCTCTAAAAGAAACATATAAGATGCACAGAGCATGTGCATGAGCCGTGCATGTCACAGCCGAGAGAAGGGGTAACAAAAGGGCCATTTCTGAATCTAGCACGCTTGGTAATGTTAACACAAGTGTGAGAGAATGTCACATGCTGGTGAGAAAGAACTGGCTAAAATGAGCCTCCACAAATCTCCTCTAAACGGCTCCTCCTGCCTGTTAGCTTTTCTGCTTAGAGATACTTTGTCTGTGATTTCTGGTCCACGTTTATCTTATTAATTAACATTAATGTGTGTATTTAGTTATGTATTAGTAATTTCACTGTACGATTTATGAAATATTCCTGATATTTAATCACTGTTAGCCCTCAGGGTGTGAGATCTTTATTTTTCGATTATAATTCAAGGTAAAATCGTAAAATAGGCGGAAATGTCGAGATTCTAAGCTTTAATAATATGGTTCCTTGGCCAGTCTATATTAGACATGTAAAGCTTCATGTATATTTTTGAATATACAATATAATTGCTTTCAGTCCTGCTGGGGGGGGGGTTCTGGGTTGACTCTAATCTGTCTCTTAAATTTATATTTCACTTTCTTGTCTTTGCTAATCTGCAGGAGGGCCAATGCCTGCCATCCAGGACCTGTCCAGGGGCTCCGCAGGAAAAGGCTCAGAAGGACTTCCCTTTAGAGGAGGCTCCATTACACATGTAAATATATTTTATTGTTGTTTTTGATGTTGTGGTAAGTGGGGAAGGGCAACTAAAAGCCCTTTTGCCTTAGTGTCTAATCTTTCTGCCTCAATTGCTTATTTTGTTGCCATTTGTACTTCTCTGTGACCAGGGCACACCTGCTTTGCCTCAGTCCACCATAGCAGCAGACCTGTTGAAGGGCACCATTGCTAAACTGGCCGCGGAGGACCTGACCAGCCCAGAGAAGAGCCGGGCCGAGGCGCTGTCCAAGGGCCATGTTATCTATGAGAGCAAGAGTGGACACCTAATTTCTTACGATGGTGAGACATGGCAATCTGAGATCTGGTCTGTACTCTAATCTTCCATCATAAAAAAACATCTGCTTGAAGGGCTTTGTGCTCCTGACAGAATAACGGGTTACATGTAGCTGATGAGTCTAATTTGTTGGACTCATTAGCTACATGTAACAGGACTCCTAAATAGAAGAAATAACAAGAGAAAAAACAGCAAGGCCCATTCTAAACCAATTTCCTTCTTGTGCGTGGTGAAACGTTTACTTATTAAGACACGTGAAATGTCTTAATAAGTAAAAATACAAGCTTGGTGATAGATTATTGAGAAGTTCCCTAAAATGTAACTAGCTTAAGTAGTAAGTGTTGTAGTCTATTTTGGAGACATGTAATGTTATTTCTGTTAAATATTATAACTTTTGCTGTTATACAGTACCAGATTTAGGTTGTTTTAGGAAAAAATAAAATGCCATTCTGTTTAAAAGTTTGAAGCTTGGTCTTGGTATTCAGTTGTTTGATAAGTAAAAAAAATACTTTTTTGTGCTCACAGCTATTAAGAACCCCAGAGACGGTACTAGAAGCCCAAGGACAGGTCATGAGCTCAAACGTACATATGACATGATGGACAGAGGGCACCCAGCACGGGAGGCACCTTATGAGGGTAAGGACGATAAAATGCTGAGCGGACTTTGTTCGGTAATTCTTGAAAAAGAAGTAATCTGGGTGTGTGTTAACCTTGCTTTTGTCCCTTTTTAAAGGCTTGATTAGCAGAGCACAACCCAGAGACAGTCCACATGCTGATTCTAAGGACAAGCCAATTCATGCAGGATCAATCATGCAAGGTGCTAGAGCGCTCTTTCACTCTTCTGGCAAAAAATAAATACATTTAAAAGTTTTCACACATTGTCAAGTACAGTTTTGCTTTATAGACATAAACAATCCAATGATATGTAACATAACCACTGAAATGTGATGTGCATAGTATTGATGATCTTGTTACAGTGGCACCTGTAAAAAGTTACCATGTATTAGGCAGCATGTGAACAGGCAGTTCTCTGTGCTGGTGTATTGGAAGCAAGAAATATAGGCAAGCCAAAGGATTTTGAGTGACTTTCAAGGGCTAAAATGTTAGTCTTTATGACTGAGCCAAAGCTGATCCACAGCAACAGGTGTTACGGGTTTAAGGTATGCAGTTTTTAGTTCCGACCAAAAGAGAGATCCAAGGTAAATGCACGGGTCATTTAATAAGAGTAGGAATGACTTTGTTTTTGTTTAATGATTTTAAGTTATTGTTCAAGTAAAAATATGGCTGAGTGTACACTGTACATAAACAGAGAAATTACAGACTATTAAAACCAAAGCCATTATATAAAACAAAATGATTTATATGATTCATATTCAGTGTTTGTTCTTCTGATTCTCCTTTCAGGGACACCACGTGCCTCTGCTGAATCTTATGATGAAGCCAAGTATGGCAAACAAATTAAGAGGGAGAGTCCACCTATTCGTTCGTTTGAAGGGGGCATCACCAAAGGCAAGCCCTACGAGGGTGTGAACACCATTAAAGAAATGGGTCGCTCCATTCATGAGATACCCCGTAAGGAGGCGCAGGATAGTCGTAAGACCCCTGTCCTGGAAGGATCCATTACACAGGTAAGACTGAAATGGCTGTATATAACATCACCCTTTTATTTTCCTGTTTCTAATTACATTTAAATTCAGCGGAATTGCTTGTTTTGCGAACATCACACCGTTGGTGTGCATTATATATGATCACACTGTTGGTGTGCTCTGCATTATATATGATCTAAAATAGTACAAAATTCCACCCTTTAGATCCCTTACATAGATAGCTGGCAAACTCTTATCTTTCAAGCTCTTATCTTGCTGTTATGTATGTCTGGCTAGATCTGGTAAGATGCAGAGACTGCCCTCCAGTGGACAGAAATAGCAGTTATGCAAAAAAAATGTTTGCAGCTAAAACTGGAATGAAAACAAAACGGCTAATAAATATATTGAAAATACTTCAAATGTGCATTACTGAGATACTAAAAAATGAATATTGGGATATTTATTGTTTGAAAAAGTGCCTATTTGCCCAGGCCTATTTGGAAAAATATAGCTCTGTTTTGTAGCCCAAAGCACAGTTCCTCTAACCTATGTTTCCTTAGGGCATACCTCTGAAGTATGAGAGCAGCTCTGTAAATCAGTCAGCCATCAAACACAATGTAAAGTCACTCCTCACCAGTCCGGGGAAGTTGCCTCATCCAGCCATGGAGGCAGCTGAACGTGAACGCATGAAGTATGAGGATGCCAAGGCTTCAGAGCGAGAGCGGGTGCGCCACACATCTGTGGTCAACTCCACGTCTGTGCTGCGCTCCACACACCAGGAGGCCAACAAGTCACAGCTCAGCCCTGGCATGTATGAAGACGCCAATGCCCGCAGGACCCCCAACTACACCACAAGCTCTATCTCGCGGGGATCACCCCTGCTGCGGGCACAGGAGGGTAGGGCACACTTCTTCAATTTCCTCTACATTTACTCGAAAATAATACCCTTGCTCGTAATTTGTCTTTTGTCTCAAATGATTCTTGGTGCCCAATGAGTGAAAGAGTTGTTGACTCATGTAGATGTTTTCTGTTTGTTAGGAGGCATAACTGCAGGCAAGCCTGTGCCTCATGAGAGAAAAAGCACACTGACCCCAACTCAGAGAGAGAGTGTCCCAGCCAAGTCACCCATATCCGGGAGTGACCCACTTGCCTCGCACAGCCCCTTTGACCATAGGCCTGTGGTGGCTGGCGAAGTGTACCGAGCCCATCTGCCTCCTCATCTGGACCCCGGTCTATTCCACCATCGTGTTCTTGACCCAGGTAATACACACAATAGAATAGGAAATTGTATCTGCTACTTCCTTGAGCTCAGCACAAGCCTCTTTGTCTCTCTAATTACAAAAAAGTTGTGATGTGACGCACCCCTCGGCAGTTAAGTGGTAAAATGTGGCGCGCTGAATGAGACAGAGGAGGCACTGGTTTGAGACGTTTTTGGGGGCAGCCGGTGGCCTGGTGATTAGGGAGTTTTCCCTGTAATCAGCTGGATTTCGTACCACTGAGTCTTCCTTGAGAAAAGTACCCTCCTCAACTGTGGCCACTGTGTCACTGATTACCCCCTGCTTCATTTGGGTGAATGGATTAAATGCAGAGAACAATTTCACATTGTTCACACTAGGGATGAGACATGATTTTCGAATATTCGATATACGTTCGAATATCGAATAGATATTTTGAATACCGTTATCTCACTTAAGGGACTCCGAAAAAAAAACAAGGAACAGAAATGAGAATGTTTCCTCACCAATACATCATGTAACATTAATTCAGCAGGGTGCCAGTTGTGTCTAAGAGATTATCTAAGGTTTAATCTCTGGCCTCTGTGTGTTGAGAACATGGGCCTCTCCTTGACATCAGCACATACCTTGTATCTATTAACCTTTCCTGCTTTCCTCCTGCAGCGGCGTACATGTTCCAGCGTCAGCCGTCCCCGACCGGTTACCCCAACACCTACCAGCTGTACACCATGGAGAACACGCGGCAGACCATCCTGAATGACTACATCACCTCTCAGCAGATGCAGGTCATTCCGCGGCCCGACGTTGCCAGAGGACTGTCGCCACGGGAACAGCAGCTTGCCATTCAGTACCCGCCAGGAGCCAGAGGTGAGCAGGCTCCGTGTTCAGATTGAATGGGTGTTGTTTGTAGACCTTGTACTTGTGTGAATTAGTGCTAACCTTTTCCAGACGATCAGAAGCAAATGACCCTAT
This sequence comes from Ladigesia roloffi, assembly GCA_037577295.1. Taxonomy (NCBI): domain Eukaryota; kingdom Metazoa; phylum Chordata; class Actinopteri; order Characiformes; family Alestidae; genus Ladigesia; species Ladigesia roloffi. Next base: position 7,260,834 of record JBBKCR010000080.1, on the reverse strand, counting down.
GAACAAAAACAAAAAAAAAGTGGAAAATCAGTTCTTTGATATTGGAATCATATCTGAATCTAGGGCTGAGGCTGTTACTTATATCAGCTGCAATATCATGCAAAACTGACATTTATTCTATTTAACCTTTTTCAGTATGATTTTGTTTAATACACCGTGATTCATGGTGTATTAAATATTAGAATAAATTAATAATTGTTTGCTGGTCTATAATGTGCAGTGTATATTAATGACCAAAGGTATGGGTGCAGTTACTCAAATGTGAATTTGATTGATGCCTGTACCTTTATTCCACACTGCGCCATATGTAACCCCATACGATAACAAACTAACAACAGTTTTGTGTTATTATTAATGATGTGACTCTTGCAGCATTAGTTTTACTTTTGATCAGCTTTCAGCCCTAACTGATTTCTGTAATGGAAAACATTTTGCATCAATTTGTTATTAGGATCAACAAATCATTTTTCACTCCAAATTTGAAAGCCAGATTCTAGTCCAGACGGCTGTATTGTTTTTATCGAGGGTGTTGGCTCTTTAGTGGAAGTTAACCTGGTAACCCTGGTTGTGATTGCTCACCCTCTGGCCCTTTGCTTCTGTCTGTAAAAGGTATAATTGATCTAGCCCAGATGCCTCCCACCATCCTGTTGCCTCAACCTGGGGGGACAGTTTCCCCTACCCTGGACCGCTTCGCGTACATCCCCGGACCTCAGCCCCCTTTTCCTCCTAGGGTTTTCAACCCAGCATCCATATCTCCAGGTGAGGACCCCACCCCTCATCTACACCCCAAAACCTGACCCTTCCTGAATGCCCCTGCTGTGTATGTACCGCCTGACCTAGGTCATCTCCACATGCTGTTTCTGCTATGCCTCCTGACTTCTCCTGCCTCTCTACATGCTCCTGAAGTCAGCCTCACTGTTTCCTTCAACTCCACATGCTGTGGTGAATTATAAACCCTGCAATACTGGTCTAGAATCAGCTCGGTTGGTCGCCTCCTGATGATTCAGACTGGTGCAAGGTTCTTAAAAGCTGCTCCTAGATCTGTATTTGTGGGTCACTACATCCCTGTCTCTGAGATCTCAATCATGGTGTTGGGATTATAAGGCTTTGTTCCAGTTTCTGATGACTGACATTCACTTCATTCACTATGGCTTAAATGAGTTTAAATGGGTTAATTATTGTTACTGTGATTCATACTTACATCTTTTTAAAGCCAAATGCTTAAGGTGTTGATGTAAGATCTTGGAAGATTAAGGGAAATCATTCTGAAATCATAGGTCTTTTTATTTTAACTCAAATGGAATGATTGAGTTGTATGTTTTATTTGTACACACTACAAGGTGCATAATTACTTTAGTCATATTTTTTCATTTTCAGAGAGATTACTACTGTTTTGCCTCCAAATATTTTGTCTCCGTAAATAAAATGAACTTGATTTTTAGGGCTGTTGAAATGCACTGTCCAGTGTTTACTGGAACTGTTCATTCAGAAATGCTGCTAGCAGTGAATGAAACCAAATTGGAATAAGTTAGCGTTTCATTAATGACATCCTTCTAAGTGGTGGCTACCAGAGTAAAAACTCTAGAATAGGACTGGTGTGCTGTGGGTGTTCGACAAAGATTTAGCCATGGAAACAGGCCCATACGCTGTTTCTTTCATCTGCCTGTTCCAGCAACACCTCTTTCACAATGGCCCATGTTGTGCTAGTGGATTTTAAACTATTAAACGATTTAAAATTCATTTTCCAGCTTGACTTTACGGCAAGGAAACATTTGATCCTTTTTCCTAATTTAAGTTTTGTAGGATATGAGTTTGACCACCATCCTTTGTGGTGTTTTTTTTTTTGTTTGTGTAACTGTGTGTGCATGCGTGTGTGTTCCTTTCTCACAGGACATCCTGCCCACCTAGTAGCCAGTGTTGAGAGGGAGAGAGAGCGGGAGCGAGAACGAGAGAGGGAGAGGGATCGCGAGCACAGAGAGCGAGAGAAAGAGAGAGAAAAGGAGCGAGAGAGGGAGCAGAGGGAGAGAGAGCGGGAACGAGAGAGGGAGCGTGAGAGAGAGCGTAATGAATACATGCGTGGAGGTGAGAACATTAAATAACTACACACATTTTAGAGAATCTTTCATCTGCTTCATTGTAATATCAGTGTCAGAGGGTTGTTGCTTATTAGCATTATTACATTTTTTGTATTAAGTTCTATATATTTATGGATTGGACTGTGAATAAGTGAGTATGTGTGTGGTGATTTAGCTGCAGAGCAACCTGGCCGGCCCGGGAGCCGTGGTTTCCTGCGTTCCCCCTCCCCTTCAATGAGGTCACAAGAGGGTGTGGTCCAGCAGAGGCCCAGCATCTTCCAGGGCACCAAGAGTGTGATCACCCCTTTGATGTAGGCTCAGCATTACACACACATTACTTTAGTGCAATTGTGTTTAAGGTGAAAATATCTGGGTCTGTGAATTAAATTTTCTTTCGAGACGCTCTTTCGGCATCAATGTTTCACCTTCTGTACGTTTGGCCTTGTTGTGAGACCTTTTTCATTTTTAATTTTCAATGGCTATCAAATAATTATTGTTAGTTAAACATGATCGTATTGTGTATTCAGTCACGATTATTTAAATTGACATTTGCTCATTTTTGTCCCTAAAATGAGGTTCTAACTATAGAAGTGGACATAAAATGGTTAACCTGCATGTCTTATCAGTATTCACAAAATGTACCATAAAAAAAATATGTATTACCCATTTTAAATCCTGCTTCTGCTCTTTGACCTCTGAGTAGGCAGATGCCCTCATCAGTGCCCACCGCCCAGGTCAACTCTCGCTACAACACTGCCGCAGACGCGCTGGCTGCCCTGGTGGATGCCGCTGCCTCTGCACCTCAGATGGATGTGGCCAAGGCCAAGGAAGGCAAGCACGAGGGTCCCAGTCCCCGAGACAATGATGCGAGTGCGGCACGGCGGGCTGCAATCGAACAGCAGGAGGCCGAGCGTCGCTCCATGCAGTCTCCCTTTGGAGCCATGCCACATCAGAGCGGGAAACAGTCACATCCTGTATACGCAGAAGGTGGAGGCGGAGGTGACAAAGAGAAACCCCCACCAACAAAGTCCCGCATAGAGGAAGAGCTCCGTGCACATGGCAAGACCACCATTACCGCTGCCAATTTCATCGATGTCATCATCACGCGCCAGATTGCTTCAGACAAAGATTCCCGGGCAAGGGGCTCACAGAGCTCAGACTCCTCTGGCAGCGGTAAGTAAGGATAAATCACTGTATTACTGAACCATCAAGAATCCTGTCGCACCTACGCTTTACATCCAAACCGTGAGGGGAAAAAAATTCCGTAATCAGTAGATAATTTAGGAATTAGCCCATTCGCACGAATGAAATGTTTAAAAAGTAGATTTTATATATATGAGGATGATAAATGTGAGAATTCTACAAAAACACCCATTTGGAAAGCAGCCTTTTTTACCTTGTTGTAATGACTGCTGATTTGTCTACATTGTTTCTGATGTAATTTGCTTTGTTATTGGGTACAAAGATTGAATGTTTTTCTCACTGTCCTCCAGTACCCTCTAGCCGTTACGAGGCACAAAGTGGTGGTGCCATCGAGGTGATTAGCCCAGCTAGCTCTCCAGCACAGCGAGAGGAGAAGAGTGAGGGGTCCTTCTCTCAGGAGAAGAGCTCTCAGCCAGCCACAGGTGAGATACTCACTCTTGCAGCCATAAATAATCATTAGTAATTGCTTACTGGGGTGAAACAAAGGATCATCTGTGGTTTAGGGTGTTGAAGGGTGTATAAAGCTTTCCAAAAGTGGGGGGGGATGGGGAAGCCATGCAATCACAGCCAATTGTAGCTTCCAGAATTTCTACATTTACATACATGTAGGCCTGGACTACACTATGGAAATAAAATCGTAGTACTGTTAATGACCCAGAATGGAAGAACTTCCTCGTACCCCTTGGCCCATTCACAATTTTAACAGTTATTTATACTGCTAATTGTCTGGGATTTGAGCTGCCTGAACTTTCTCACATCATGGGCATCTCTCATTAACTAGTTACTGTCCTACACGAGGGGAGGGGGGAGCTCGATATCAGCAGTACAAAATGCCTAAACACCGCTGTAAATTGCGATTTACAAAAAGATACACATGCTGTCGTTGACACTTTTGTATAAAATGCAAAGAAAACGGAAAAAATGTTTGCATTTTGTGTACATACCTGACCCATTCTCTTTGCCTTCCTCCCAGGTCCTGTCAGAGCATTTGATATGAGTCGGTACAGACAGCAGATGGAAGCAGCACCTCCCGCACCCCAGCCACCACCCTCTACTCAAACACACCGCGTCATGACCCTGGCTGACCACATCTCGGTAATAAAACAGCAGACACACTTAATGCAGTTATAAGCAAACTTGCATGCACACTTTCTCCAGCTGGAAAGTACAGCATCCTCCCCTTACTTAAAGCAGGGTTTCTCATAGCATTAAATATCTCATAACATTAAATCCTTGACTCTGTAGGCTTTAGTGAGCTATTATATGTGACACGAAATATGTCTTCCATCGCTTTCCACAGGCATGAGAAGTATATCTTCAATATATTTGCACATCCTAGTAGACCACTGCTTAGTCTGCGCTCACATAATTTAGATGTCCTTTTAATACCCGTGTTTCACATTTACCCATTAATACCCCTTAATAAACATCTGTTTCCCCCCACAGCATATCATAACACAGGACTTTGCCAGGAATCAAGAGCCACCTCCTACATCCAGCTCACTGCCATCCTCTTCCTCATCCTCCTCCTCTTCAATATCATCTACATTCCAAAGCTCTAGTGCAGGAGGCACTGTGGGTCGGCCTAAAGGACTGAACCGTTACAGCCCTGAGAACCATGTCCCTCCTGGCCACCATCAGAAGCCTCCAAGCAGAGTGTCTCCTGAGAATGCCCTTGACAAGCCGAGGTCCAGGTGTGCACACACTCATGCGTTTCTCTACCCACCAGCTACTGTTAGACGCAGTCATTGTAGTTATAGAGTTGGCTTGAGCATTTAGAATTTTTTTGTGATCTCAACATTGAATGTTATTTTGTACAAACCAGTGTTAAATGCGGTGGTAAAATGCATACATGTTTAACAACTCAAAGGAAGCTGTGCACAGTATGGCCAAATTGTAGCATCTTACCTAAAATGGAGCATTTTACTTTTAGTGTGTGTCCTGGGACAGTTCTAAAAGGCACTGGCAAGACACAATAGTGACTGTTTGATTGGATTTAATGTAATAATGGCTCAAAGTCATGATGTCTTGTAAAATTATTTTTGTGTGTGTGTGTCAGGCCGGGTAAATCTCCCGATCGTGCTGGTGGAGTAGGAGGTCGGGGCGTAGAGAATTATGAGCCCATCTCCCCCCCTCAAAGCTATTCAGGCCTGGACAAACAAGAGAGCAACCTGCTTCAGGGTCAGAGACGTGAACAGGACCTCTCTGAGCAGAGGTACGCTTTCAAATGAGCTTGTTTAAACATGTACATTGCCTGTCATACATTTGGGGACATCTTTTTGGTGACCTTTGCTGTTTACTGTTAAAAATATTTGCTTAATGTAAATCTAGGTGCCCTATTATTTGGATGGACAGTGTCAGTTGCTATAATATATACAGATTGCCCATAATGTATATAGAGAGTAGGTCAAGAAGAGAGCAAGTTATTAACCCTACCAGGAAGATAGTGTAAAGCGTAGAAAGCTGGACACTGATTGATGTGTGTATGTATGCTTAACGAGGAATTGAGAGGGTGTGCAGACTTTCTAGCAGCTGCTTCTGGATAGCCTCACCCTGGCATAAGATCAGTAGGACATTATTTTGCTTGACAGCAGTGTAATCCCAACCCCAGCAGCCACTGTTGGCATCTCCCCTTCTAGTGGAAACTTGGCTACACACACAAATTCCTTATACTGTTGATCAACTTGCTGACCTTTGGCCTTAAACCCCCTATATTGCTCCATTTCTGTGGTGTCAGGACGGATTCTCGCTCCCCGGGCAGTGGCAGCTACCTACCCTCCTTCTTCACTAAGCTGGAGAGCACCTCTCCCATGGTGATGTCCAAGAAGCAGGAGATCTTCCGCAAGTCTGAAGTTGGTAAGGAGCAATATTTATCTTAAAACAGTCGTCAGTATCTGACTCTCCAGAAACACTGTTCACACTCAACAGTTCAGTCCGTTTCAAACACCACTGAGAATCTGAATACCTCCGTTATATAAATCAGTGTGTCAGAATAGTTTGTAGATTTTTGTCTGTTTTTGTCTTCTAGGCAATGCACAGCCAGGCACAGAGATCTTCAATTTACCAGCAGTAACAAGCTCAAGTGAGTACACATTGCTTAAATTTGACCCTTGTTTGCAGCCATATCTTGGTAAATTTAGATTATGCAGTATATTCACATACATATTCTGAGATTCAAATGTGATGCATTGGAATCGTATACCTCCAAGTTTATTGATACATTTTATAGATGCTGACATATTTTTCTGACAGAACCTCAGGCCTCATGACCTCAAACTGTGTATTTGCACTGCCAGAAATAATCAGTAATAAAAAGAAGAGCAGTTTAACGTATAGTTTCATTCAATGAAGAAAGATGACAACAGTGTTACTTGCAGTGTTATTAAAATGATCATTCAACATAAGCATTGATACACCAACAGTATGTTAAAATAAATTTTAATGCAGCATGGGCGGCTAAAACTCCAGGAATGCCAGGTTTGTGATACTCTATACACAAATACCAATGCCTAACTTATCAGCATGCTTGTAACTGAGGGTAAAAATCCTATGTTACATTAGTGCCACCTAGGCATATTTAACATGTTTTCTTTGACTAGAAATTCCTAAATTCAACCATTCTGTAAAAATATTCTCATGTATACATTTTGTTAAAGAGAACTTTAAGGCAACAGTCAGCAGCTTAACTTGCTCATCAGTCCAGGTCAGATAAACCTTTCTTTAAAAAAAAAAACAAACCAAAAAAACAGATGGACTATTATGAGTCATACTTTCCACATGGCCCATTCTGAACTCTAAAAATGCCTGTCACAAAAGCCGTTAATGTCCCATGTGAAGGCATTGTGAGTTCATGTTTTTCAGCTGAAAATGACAAATACCAGTGGTGTTTTCAGATCCGGTGGGGCTCCGTGGCTGTGGCTATATTCCCCTGGAGATGTGCTGTCTGAAAATGAGTTCTGCATAACTTTGGTCTTTTGTAATCCTGTTTAGAATGCTGAAGTTTTCTAACAATAAAAAGTCCTATATAAATGGCTTGCACTCTATTATGTCTAATTAGTGAAACTGACAATTCTGTGAACAGGATTGTGAACAAACCACAGCACAGATTGTGAACAATACCAAATTATTCCTCTATATTTAACCCATTCACCAAGTGAAACAATGTGCAGCCAGCAACACAGCTTGTAGGCTTGCAGCCTTGCTCAAGGTACCTCAGATATGTTTAGCAGGCTTGGGAATTGAACCTATGACTTCCTGATCATAGGGCAAAATCCCTAATCAGCAGAATACCAGCTAGGAATGATTATTATTAGTACTATTAATTAATACTATTAAGAATGTGTTTTTTAATACCTGTGTGTTCCCTTCTAAAGGTAACGTGAACCCCAGGAACCACTCATTCAGTGACCCGGCCAGTAACCTTGGTCTGGAGGACATAATCCGCAAGGCTCTGATGGGCAATGTGGAGGATAGGCCAGAAGAGCAGACACAACAAGCACAGTCTGGAGCCCCAGCCGTCAACAACACAGCCAGCGTGGGGGGTGTACCAGAGGGGAGACAGGAGGCCAGTCCTTCCCCCAACACAGGTAGATATTGTAAGGACAACTCATTTGCCAGTATCATCATTTTTTATATTTACAATATTTCCCCCACAAACCACCACAGTCTGGGATCTACATGCTTAACTCCATGAAAAAGAGAGCTAGACTAGAATAGGCTGCCAGTGTTTTTATATTAAATAATGTATATTTCTCTCATTGCTGCGTTCATTCAAACTGAAAACATTTTCTCTTGTTTTGTCACTTCTCTTTGAATCAAAATTTGTTTACATTTATTTGTAATTCATTCTTTTCTGCTTTCTTTAATGTTTTATTATTATAAAACAAAGTATAGAATTAGATTTTGCTAATGTCTGGAATACCTTAGCTTTAGTGATGTTGCGTATAAACATGTACAATGGTATAATGGTCCTGAAACTGCTGTTCTAATTTGATTGTGTCTCGTAATACCAACAGCAGGAAAGCAGAAGCTCCAGAGCAAAGCCAGCAGCAGAAAGTCCAAGTCACCCAACACCGGGCAGGTGTACTCCGGTGGGGAGCGGCCCTCCTCTGTATCCTCTGTTCATTCTGAGGGAGAGTACCACAGGCAGGCCCCAAGCTGGGCATGGGAAGACAGGCCTTCGTCCACAGGTGCGGTTTCCAGGTTTATCTGAGCAGCGTTGAGGCTCTTGTTGATCATAGTACTTTGAATTGCTTTAGTCAGAGTGTACTAACTTTTCTCCGTTCTCTTAATCTTCTCCATCTCAGGTTCCATGCAGTTCCCCTATAACCCACTGACTATGCGGATGTTGAGCAGCACCCCTCCCACCTCCATGGCCTGTCCGTCTCCCTCCATGCAGCCCCAGCAGCAGCAACCTGCAGGTGGCGCCGCACCCGTCGGCACGGCCCGGGCGTGGGAACAGCCGCTACTCTCCGAACAGTACGAAACCCTGTCGGACAGCGACGACTGAGCCTAGCGGCAAACTCGGATCTCTCTCCAAACCCCCCACCCCACCCCTCCTACAGTCCTGAGGGTCACCACAATGAAGTGTCCCTCCCACCAGCGCCCCAACTTCCCAGCTTTCTGCAGGTCCCCGTCACTGCCGATTTTGCGTGTGTGGGGATCAGCTGGGGAGGAGGACTCTCATCTGGTGCTTTATCGCCCTCTGGTGGTCAGAGAGAGCATTGTGGTGGGGGCCATTAATGGGCTGAGTCTTCAGGATAAACTTTGTAACCGAATCCAGAAGCTTTATGTCACCTGTTTGTGGGTAAGAAACTGCTGAGAAGCAAAAAAGGATGAAGAACTTGCAATGTAAAGAAAACTTTAAAAACTACTTATTTGCTTAATTTTGTTCGATTTATGTAAAGAAATACTTTTTTTTGTCTTTAAAGAAGAAAAAACCAATGTATGTAAATAGAGTAACCTTTTGCAGTGTTTTTTTTTTCTTTTTCTTTCTCTACTTCTTCTTCAACTCTTTTTCTCTGTGTTTTAATGTTGCTTTTTTTTTAATCAGACCCTGCTGGTTTGAGATTATGTGGACGTTTTTGCTCTCAATGTGAAAAGTGCAGATATTCCTCTCCAGGTGCAGGAGCAGGAGGAACCGAACTGATCAAGCCGATTTGCGTTCTGACCGAGCGCGCTGCAGAAACCTTTAGCAAGTCGTGGAGGAGAGCATTTCAATCACAGACGCAGACCCTGCCTTTATAGCACCATGGATGCGCAACTATAGAAACAGATTCTGCTTCTATGTGGGCGGGGCTTTGTAAAGGATCGTTTGACCTGTTATTCAGGTGGAAGTTAAAAAAATAAAATGTTTGTAAGGTCTCCGGGAAAAGCTACGTTTACGAAAGGAAAGACACCATCTCCTTTTTGGTTCATGTGAACAAGTAGAGAACACTGGTGTTGGAGCCGTATGGTTTTCTTTTTGTTTTGTTTTGTTTCTTTTTTTTTTGTGAAAGAGAAAATATAAGCTGAAGGCTGAATGTCTTTTTTTTTTTTTTTTTCCTTTAAAGTAAAATGTATTATTTTTCTTTTAGGGTTTGTGGGGGGGGGGGGGGGGGGGGGGGGGGGGGGGGGGGGGGGGGGGGGGGGGGGG